>JAOTON010000238.1:1077500-1269335 GCA_034440635.1 Lepas anatifera | reverse complement strand
AAATTTGTAACCAGTATTTTGTAAAGGCCACAAAGAACCTATACCTGACGAGGTTTTGTTTCTGGAGAGAACATTTCCTTTCCAGCAGGAAGTTTAAGATTCGCTGGCTCTACCACTGTTTTGTAGGTGGCGACGATTGGGATAGGGGTGGGTATGGTTCACACGCTTTTCGAAACTTACATTCTGGTGGACAAACTAGATCAGTCAGGAGCATGAAATAGTAAAGAAGGGGTTCCTTATCATCTTAGCAATATGCTAACGAGAAGATAAACCGAAATACTTCAGAGATTGAGGAGCAGAGGCAAAGGCGCCGCCACGGAATTTTTACAGGGGGCGAACCCGAGCTGGTGATGACCGGGGAGAGAAAAATTCTGAGCATATTCGGTACCTGACAGTATTAATGACGAGGGACCCATAAATTTGGGGGATTTCCCCTGGTTGGCCAAAAGGGGAACACGTCTCCCCGTCCCGTTCCCCCCGCTTTCAGCACTCATGAGCAGAGGAAAAAACTTTACACCATTTGAAACGTCCAAACCTGCCCCTCTAGTGGGGTAGGTTCGGGCAGAGGACGGATGAGCTTGAAAAGAGTCCTAGTGACAAAGGTATTACCATTTCTATCTTAAGGAATTCAAAGAATCTCATGCCGATGAAGAACGAGACCGTCATGTATTCATACCAAAAATTGTAGCTATAAAGCATCATCTGGGCATCACTAAATAACTACCCATGAATTTTGAATAGGGGAAAATAAAATGAGTTGAAAGTGGCAGCATTGTTTTAGCGGTTCAACACTCAGGAATCATCACATTTGACTCTGGAAAGCTACGCTTTCCAGAGTCGGAACCTACCCCACTTCGTTTTGCCCAAACCATCCCTATACCACAGCTTTGGGGGATGGGATGCTTCAACCATAGGACATTGGTGATGCTGGTGCAATAAAATCCTGAATGCTTCCGAACAGGATAGAAACGTGACATGTAAAGCTAGGGCTTAAAACATCAGTCCTAATGTTTTTTAAGATGCATCAGCTCTAAGTGAAAAACTATATGCAAAATCTAAAAAAAAAACGAAAATTTCCTATATCTCCTGAACATGAAATCAGAGTTAAAAGTAATTTGGTGACAACAGTCCGCCATAATGGAAAGCATTTACAGTCATAGGCTGCCTGAAATATCTCCAATAACTTTGGAGAAAATTGAGTTGCCCGAACCACCCTGTCGTCGGAGCCATACCCGCTCCCCAATGTATTATTGGACAAATGTTTTCCAGATAATTCGGTTTAATTACGTCAAAGAAAAATTTAAGCATTTCCAGTCAGAGAAGCTTTGTAGGGTCCATTTCTCGGCAGCAGCAGATATCCAACCTTGCTTGAACCTAATCACAAAACTCGTTTCCCCTCAACCAAAGACAACCATTGTTTTTATTGGAAGGGTTGTTGGGGTTTCATTGAAACTGATCTCTGAACTCATAAAACAGGTTGCGAGTTTGGCAGCGCGCTTGCGATAGCCTCTAATAATAATTGTTGGGATTAAACGACGCTATAACTGCCAGGGTTCAATTTCATCACCAACTCTCAGCCTGCAAGGGGGGATTTGGTGCATCAGACCAACATATTCAGCGGTTCCGCTGGGACATGACCCGGGACCTGTGGCTCGGAAGGCAGGTGCTGTTTCACTGAACCACGAATCCGTGCGAGCACCGTCTCCTGACTATAATCCTTAAATTATCATTACTTCTGGGAAAGATTTTACCATATTTTATGCCACAAAATATTAAATAAGTTTTTAGCAGCATTACAGAAGTATAGAAGCATATGAATCAGCTTCGGCGGTGGAAGTGATAGTTGCTGTGCTTATCACCAGCGATAAAATTGGGAATTGGCCAGTGGCGTTCACCAGGGGGGCTAAGTGGATCAAACCCCCGAAATGTCCGACCTCATATAATTAATACATAAGCGAGGGCTGCCCGAGGTACTGGCGGGTGAGGCTCCGGCCCCTAGACCCCCACCCCATATGAATTCCGTGATCCGCCCCTGCTAGTGGTGGATCTAGCCGGTAGATGGGGGACATCAATGACGAAAAGCCCAAAAAAACGTCGCGTGGTGAAATATTTCGCCACAATTAACTAGCTATTAGTTGGGTGGGGGAAGGGGTAGACCCAAGTCGAAAAGCAAAGCTATGTTAGGTTGGTTCAGAGAAGCGGTCCCTATCAAATAATATACTTATGGAAAGAAAGTCCGTAAACAAATAATGTGGAATAATACAGCTATGCTGGTGGGAGGGAAAATTATTTTAAATGCTGATTTGTACGAAAATAGTATATTGTTCCTTGGTGCATTATTTAATCATCAGGAACGAATATTGGATTATAATTCGTTTAAGGAAAGCAATAAAGTGACACGACTGGATCCTCTTGCTTATATGGGCTGGTGCCTGGCCATTCCTGCGATATAGAGACGGCTTGCCGTTTGCAGTGAAACATAAACCGTTTAGGAGAAGGTACTTGGCCAGTGGCATAGATGTAAAAGGAAAACTTGTCCCGGTTCAGCAGATTAAAGTTTCAAACAATATTATTTTTATATTATTACAGGAGCCGGGGCAAAATTTCGACAGCTTTGGGGGGCACTCCCGGAGGTCTTTCGTCAGGGGCAAATGTCCCTGGATCCGCCACTGAAACGGGGTGCGGTCAAACTATAATATTTTTCAAACAAATTTCTAAAGAAGGTAGCCCACGGAGGGCAAATAAAATGGATAAATGAAGGAGTTGAATACGGAGAAGACTGGTGTAAAGTATACTTACTTCCATTTAACACCACAAAATCAACAAAGCTTCAATATTTACACGATAGGATAGTTCGTAGGTTTTTTCCAACTCGAAGATTCTTGTGCAAACGAAATGCGATAGATGATCCATTCTGTGATAGGTGCGGTAACATAGAGACAATGGAGCATTTCTTCATAGAGTGCGTAGATGTTAAAGGATTTTGAGATGATCTAGTTAGAAAAATTAACTCAAAGCTTGCCACAAAAAAACAGTTCTCTGGCACTGTTACAAGCATTCGCTTTGGATCATTAGAAACATTGAATGTTGTCAATCTTATATTCATCTGAACTGAAGGTGGCTGCAAAACAGTTTATTGTGAATCACAGGCTTAAGGGTGAAGAAATGAAAATGGAAGTCTTTTCTCAAAATTTCAGGAAAAATCATTTCAAATGGAACGGTGCATTGCAAAGAAGGACAGAAAAATGACTGGGTTAACGAGAGATGGTTACCATTCATTAATGAACATTTTGAGCTTTACATTTAGTTCGCATAATCTGGACCCACTTCGGCGAGCTGCATGCGGTTAAGGAGATCGTCGTCGATGGTCTGTGAAGTGTATGGAATCAACATGATTGCACAATGCATGCGGTTAAGGAGATCGTCGTCGATTGTCTGTGAAGTGTATGGAATCAACATGATTGTGGGAGGGTAGGGATCGGGGGGGTGGGGTGGGTTTGGTGTCGAGACGATGGTACGTTGAAGCGACGTGGGGCTGCTACCGTGACACGAGCGGCAAGGTGTGAAGGAGAATTGTTCAATTTTTTTGCAAAGTTTACAGCTGTGTTTTGTGAAATATATTTAAAAAGTCAAAAGTCAACGCAAAAAGACGGTACGGGGTGAAAGATGTGGCCACAAGATGCTTGGTTTTGCTTTCCAAGGAACATTTACTCAAAAGCGGTTTTAGACATCAAGGGGACCAGGTTTCAATATTTACACTGAAGGTGACTGGTTCAGTTTGAAGTTGATCGGTTCACTTGAGGCACCAAATCCTTGCATTTAAAGTAAACAGGAGCCGGGGCAAAATTTCGACAGCTTTGGGGGGCACTCCCGGAGCTCTTTCGTTAGAGGGAAAATGTCCCTGGATCCGCCACTGAAACGGGGTGCGGTCAGAGGGGTCTCGCTGCCCCGTTCAACCACCGGGGGCAGAAGGGTAGTGAATAGTGGATGTTTCCCCTGATAAAATCCACCAACTCAAGAGCCAACTCCTTGTATTTGGACGCTACATTGGTTCCAGTTAGTGTCGCTGGTAAGTTTTTCAAGGTGTCGCTAAAGTTGAAATTTTTTAGGGTGAACAGTTTTTACATAATCTGGTTCGCTGAAACCGGAAAACTGCCTAGACCTTGTACCAAAGCCTACGCACACGTAACCAAAAGCAGTGACCATTCTGTGCTCCCCAACCTTTGGTAATCATTCGAATTCGGAAAAATTTGTGCCAGTTTTTTCTTCGCCTCATACCTGAGGTGTTATAAGTTTTGTTATAATCATTGAGTTTGGTAATACCAACCTAAAACATGGAAATTTCGCTCCAGTGCAGGGGCACTGTATGTTACATGAAGCAGCGCAGGGGGTTTGCGCTCCGGCTTTTTAGCATTGGCCAAAAATGGCAACCGCAAATCTGGCATTCGCCACGGCAATGACGTCAGCGATAGCCTAGAAATGCGTAGCAACGCATTGCCGGTCTGCATTTTAGAAGACGGGGCTTACCAAATAGGTTGCGTGTTAGGGGCAATTATACCGTTTTTTGTGGACGTGGAATAATGAATCCTGGGTGTCTATTCCTCGTCAGATGCATCTTGAAACCGTACGAACACCCCACGATCCGTAGCCGATCTACATCGAATGAGTAGGCGGCTCCACCTCGAGAGCAATAGCTGAAGTCACAAACGAAAAACAGAGGTTGCCATTTTTTTGGGAGCGGAATGTTCTACCTCTACATTTAAAGGCCTTGAAGCAGTGTAACCTTACGGGGTTAAAACAAATTTTGACGCAAGAAAATATATTGGCCCTTTTTCTTTGGGAAATTTATCTGCTTCGCCAATACATCTAAATCGGTCCCAGTGAATTCAAACGAAAAGGGAAAGTGTGGCTCTTCAATGAGCTTCCATTGAATTGAAGTTGAAGACATCCCTTCATCAGAATAGTGATTTAGGTAAATCAGGGTACTTTTGCATATAAGCTGGTGACCATTGATGGTTGGCAGCCGCTTCTATAATAAACCCATGGCCTTGGAATTGTTCCCTCCTTGGCAAACAGTACCCTTCTAGCTCGAAAGACCTGAATGCCTTTTCCCGTTTGGAAGAACTAATGTGGTCTTTGATGAAAGCCATAATAAACACATAATCAGGCAAGCAAGGGCAAAGTAGGAAACCAGAGAGACCTTCCAAGAGGGTAAGAGATAGTGTCGTCATATAACATCAGAGGTCGGTGTGGAGTAAAACCATAAAGGTGATTTGAGCCCATTTTCTTCCCCTTTTCCCAAAAAATGTGAAGAGTTCAATACACGAATGTCCGTATTTCATCAAAGACACAGAAATAACCATAAAAATTGTAATAAGATGTAGACCGCATATCTGATCATAATTTAGAAACATTCAAAGAAATTGTGAAGATTCGGTACTTGTAAAAATTGATAGTTTTAGCCCTTTGAGATCGGGTGGCGGGTTTCAAATCCTTTCCTCATACATTAATCTACATTGTCATGCCCTCCTCTTGTTATTCATAAGGAGTCTTAGCGATGTGGCGTGCATGGAATGCAGCAAAATATGTTAATAATCATGTTCTCGTCCATACTCCCTAATTAACATACAGCACAGAAATATGCTAAAGCTGATAAGCGATTTGAATGCGAACTGACACAACAGCCTCATACTATTCCATTGATAACCTAAGCGGGAAATATAAAGCAAAGAAGACTACGTTCGCTTCTATTCCGGACATAGTGACAAAACTAAAAGTGGCATTGTGCTGGGTTTCTTCCTCAGGGCTATAAGAATATGTAGCACAGAATATTTAGAAGATGAGATGAAACATATAATTGAAAGATTTCAGGCCCTAAAATATCCACCGGGGTGGCTTCCTGGCCTGAAAGAAAAAGTATATCGCATTTGGAACAATAGAACAAAAACAAAACCACAGCGCACAAGACAATATTCAGTAGATGCATCTCTGTACCAAACTCAAAATACGCGAACATAATATCTAATCATTTGACAAATGCGGGCATAAAATAGCTATAGTATCAGGAAAGAAGACAGGAGATATTTTAAAGAAAACAAAACCAAAGGATTCCAACTTAAGCGTAATTTACAGTATACCATGCGGAGGATGTGCAAAATCATATATCGGTGAGGTAGGGGCCTAAAAGTCAGATTAAAAGAGCACAGGAAAGATGTTATATATCATAGGACCTCAAATTCTTTAGTAGTGCGCATAGATGAATGTAACCATGGAGGTCTATTCCATGATGTAACCATTTACCACGATGGGATGATGCTACAATTCTGGCCGCCACTTCTAATGATATACTAAAATTCTGGCCAAACCAAAAGATAAAACGCTAAGACGAAATTTAGAATCAGCATTTATTTCAGTTTACCCCTCTATAAACACGCCATGTGAATTTGTAAATTGGTCAAAATCTGCGGTATGTTTAGCAATATCAGAAGTTCCACAATGACGTGTTTTCGTGAAAGACGTGAGAAAAAATTAAAACACTGTAGAAATGTTTGCCCGATTCATTCTTGGAAAACTGGCTTGTTTATTCGTTTTATGGTGTTTCATGTATGTGTCGTTTTGATGTGTTTTTGATGTGATTTTACCATTCTTACTGACTAAGGTGCTTTGCCACCGAAAAGTTTATAGAAATAGTGCCTAAAATCGATTCTAGCTCAACTCGGACGCTATGAGGCCAGAAACTCTTCTCTAGCCTGTCACCTTCTTTGGCCTGTCATGACCTCAATATTGGCTTGGGACAAAAGTGACTATAAAGTTTCTTCATCCATTCTTCAGAGCTTTTGACCAATATTCCCGTTTTTCGCTATCCCAAATAGGAGCCAATTTGTTTGCCCCCACCAGGATAAGGGTGGCTCGGGGGCCTACCTGGGTTTGTGTTAAACAGGAAAAGCCTGGCCACTGGGTAGCTTTTCAAACCCTATGAACTCTAATCGACCCCAATACTTGTTTTAGTGATGAAGCTGTGAGCATTATGAGCCTGGAACCACTGCTTGAAGCCATAAGCCATGAGGGATGAGGGTAAGCCAGGTAGTATTCCACCTTACTTTACCCTCATCTATCCTTATCCTTACCGTCTCCTTCCATAGTTTGCATCACTTCATGTCCATTACGACGGTGCTTGAAAAGCCACCTCATGTGTGGAAGTGTCCGCAGCTGATAAATAAAAAAAAATAACTCAGACATACCCAGTCTCGGAACTCTCGTGCCCAGGCGCCTCGGTTACTGAAGGGACCGCCTGGGGCAAGGCACCTGCGAGACAGTACTGATGCTCTCGGTTTAAAACTCTGTGCCCCCTGCGATACACACATTACTTACTACGGCTGACCCTGCACCTGTCGTTGTAAACACGTAGTAATCACGTGACTCAGGTATGTGTGCTAGTCGAGCGAAGGGTCGGGGATTATCAGAGGCGTTGGCAAGTCAGCCGAAGACAAGCTCGTCAGAATGCAGAAAAATCAGTCTTGCAGATGTCGGATTAAGAAATAACTGTAACCCCTGAAAAACTGGAAAAATACTAATGATAACCCGTTTATAAAGCTAGAAGCATCATACGTTCCGAGATATCCATCCTAAACCGATCAAGCCTAGTCATAGCAATTTCAAATGCAGCGCACTGTGCCCATTGTGTTTCAGGACTAGTTAGGCTCACTAAAAGGCACAGTTATCTTAATAAGTAGCTGTATTTATCTAATGACATCATTATAAACTGCCCAGTGGCTTGAAACACATGCATTCAGTAGAACACGTTCAAACGTAAAAAGAAAATAATCAAACGCGTAATTCCGAACGAAAATAAAGTAAGAGACTTCCGCTTCCGCCTTAGCTAATGACGTTCAGGCGCAGGAGGATCACATAATAATGTGTGGAAAGCTGAAAATATTTACTCCTAGAAGCATCATTTGAAAGGCTGGCATCAGTATTCGGTTAAAAAAAACTAACAAGCTATGCACAGCTAACCCGGGTTCTCCGTAAAAGAACTGAATATTCTACCTACTACAACCACCGCTCCGCACCCTGGCGCCACCCCTAGTCCGGACAGGCGACCCGTTTGGAGGCCACGTGACTCTCCTGCCGGTATTTTCGACTAGTTGAGGTCCCTCGCGGAGACTGAATCTGGCGCTGAATGCTGGAGTGGACCAGAAAATAATTGCAAGAAAAATACTGGCATCCCGAAATATTAGTGAAATTGATTTTTCGGGAACAGTTGAGATACAACAATCTGCTGTAACCACTGTCACGTCCCTATCATAGGTAAGATGGTGCTGCAAAGTGTCAACAGGCCGATCATTTTTCAGAGGCTGGCTCATCAGTCATTGGTTTGTCCTGCATCCGCTTGCACCTCATGGGCGAATCCAGGAAAGGCAAGAGAGGGCACTTGCTCCTTTCCCAAGATCGAGCCTCAACGCCCCTGAAATGGCCACGGGTCCCCCTTAAAATTTCGATGGTGCCATCCTAGACTTTCGTTTGCCACCCGCTTACTCTTTCCCTCAGGATAAAAATGAGCACCTCCACGATAGGTTTCGATGTCCCCTCCCTCCTGGCTCGGATGGCGACCCGCTTCGATCAAGTGCCCCCCCCATAAGATCCCTAGAATTGCCTATGCTGCACCCTCGAAAACTGTTATCCCCTTCTGCCAACTTTTTGGCAATGATGTGACCCCCGTCTGCCTCCTGGCAGTAATGCCACGCTTATGCACACGTTTCTGCGTCCAATGACATTAGGTGTTCAGCTCTCAATAGTGGGGAGGGATTCTTGCTGTCCCACTGCAGTGGAACCGAGTAATTATCATTACGGTGCTTCGCCTTTCTGTCGGGGAGGCTCAAAGACAGGAGCTTCCACTGCTGAAAGTGAAAGCACCGGGTCGCCCCACCCTCCCCGGCTGACCCCAGCCTCATCGGTCCGACCCGCTAACCGCTGGGGAGGTCGACCAGCCGAACAGGCCACGCCCTCAGACATGTGGCTTCCAAACTTCATATTCCCGCCTGGTCGGACACCCCTGGAACGGAACGATATTTCCGCAACAGACTGTACGCTCCCATTCATAGATAGGTATGTTCCCAATAATGACTATTTTCATGATAATTGCTACATTTAATCATGTGGAAAAGTACCATAATTGGAAACACTCCTTCCAAAAATGGAAACTTCTTCAAAAAGGGAAATGCATGTCATTGGGAAAACTGCGGTCAGAGTTGCCAATAATAGTTATGACCCCAATACGGGAAAAATGACCCATAATCGGAAATTTTCCTTCCAAAAACAAAAACATGATCTATAAATGAAAACTCAGTTTACTACTTTCATGCTGTAATGCTTTGGTGCTAGAAACTTGTCTGCTGCAAAAAGTAAGGGACAGGTAGAGGATATTCAGCGTATTGGAAATAGTATTCAAGTATACAATTATTATTTCCAGCTCTGTGTGACAGATGAGGCACACGTGGCATTGAGTTTGTGACAGCCAGCATACTTTCTGCACCTCTGAGTAGCAGGTTTAATATCTTAAACACGGTAACTCCTGGCTGGAGTACAAGTCTCACGAGGTCTTCGAGGAGACAAGGTACCTGGAATTAAAATCCAGCTCGCCGATCAGCTCGTGGCTGAAGGCAATAATATGAACTGTGAGGCTAGGCGATAATACACTGAGAATGTTTCAGAGGCACCAGCTGACGAGCCTCCCACAAAGCGACCAAAGGCTGCAATGTCGTCGAAGCATATCAAAAGTGCTAGCACACAGTACATGCACGAAATTATCCCTGGTAAGGAATCGTACCGAAGATGCCGATGACCGTCCTATAACAAGCTGGCTCTCGTCAAGTCCAAGACGTTTGGAGTGTTTCTCTAATTCATTACTGAAACGATCTTTTTTACCAAGATCCACGAGGCATAAAGGTCATGGAGCGCACACGATGTATCTCTATTGGGAACCTGGATATGGTACATACATGCTTGGGTCTAACGATAGTCCTTGACTGATCCCTAACGAGAACGTGCTTTAATGCTCGGTGGTATTTAATTTAGGAATTAGGACTTTACTAACAGTGGCTTAAGGTGACGACCCGTATTAGTAGACTCAACCGGCAAAGGTACCAAATTTTGTTATGCCATCGTCATAATAATGATTAAAATCTTAGTTAAAAGGTACAGCAAATGCAACGTCCATTATGCGATAGTGACAAATGCATCATGTTTCACACAGTGCATCCCGAGAAAAAGTTTATCATTAGTGCACTATTTATAGTCATTGAGCCCTGGTGTATAGACTTCTATAAATCCAATAAATTATATTTATAAATTTTTGAATTTAAATTTTTGTTCATTATTGAGTTCCTTGCATCCAAAAACCCAAAAATCAAAAAGGGTTTGCACTTCCATCAAATACTTTGGGTTCGGGTCTCAAGAGGATAAGTGCTTAGCCCATTGGTTTCTTTGCTGTCATTGCTATTGTACCAAGCTTAACTTTTTACACTGTACTAAGCTAAGTTTTCCATAATATGGTACCGCTGCTCCTTGTAAAGCCTGATGTTGACTCTCGAGTGCAGGCTCATGATGGGTGGCGCTTATCGACCGGCCAGTTTCTGCGAGGATAGGGGGTGTTAGCTGACCGGCCAGTTTCTGCGAGGATAGGATGTTAGCTGACCGGCCAGCTTCTGCGAGGATAGGATGTTAGCTGACCGGCCAGCTTCTGCGAGGATAGGATGTTAGCTGACCGGCCAGCTTCTGCGAGGATAGGATGTTAGCTGACCGGCCAGCTTCTGCGAGGATAGGATGTTAGCTGACCGGCCAGTTTCTGCGAGGATAGGATGTTAGCTGACCGGCCAGCTTCTGCGAGGATAGGATGTTAGCTGACCGGCCAGCTTCTGCGAGGATAGGATGTTAGCTGACCGGCCAGCTTCTGCGAGGATAGGGTGTTAGCTGACCGGCCAGCTTCTGCGAGGATAGGGTGATAGCTGACCGGCCAGCTTCTGCGAGGATAGGATGTTAGCTGACCGGCCAGCTTCTGCGAGGATAGGGGTGTTAGCTGACCGGCCGCGGTATCTACTGTATCTACTGTATTTTTGGCCCGAAAGTAAGGTAGAAATTTCTAGTGTCGTACTGCCTGCCACCTGTCGTACCTGCTTAACACCTGTCGAAAGTCAAACTGTGAACGCTGTTAACCCATTCCTTGAAAAAAGCAGCCTGCTACTGCCTTCCGCCTTATTTCACTCGGATGTATCCTAGCCGTTTGTTGTTTCCTTTTTCTCTCTAGTGACGCCCTCTCATGGTCAGTTTATCTAAAAGCGAGTAACCAGACGATTCCATAGCGAGCACAGGGGCGATGGATGTGGCGATACAGTGGCGATCATCGAGCGTCAAAGGCAATGAGCTCAGAAGCGATGGGCGCGGCGTCCAGTGGCGTACGTCCGAGTGACGAAGGTAGCGAACACAAGCGATTGAAATGACTGCGCAATAACGATCCCATCGACCATCTGAACCCCTCTGCGCGTGGTTGTTCAGCGCCTTAGCTACGATGTGTGTCTGGCGGAACGCTGCGTCGTCGTGTCGCCCCCGCCCGCCCCGCCGCCGTCCGTCGCGAGCGCGCGAACCCGAGCCCGACGATGCGATGGCGCCTTGCCTCTCTGAACACCATACTTGCCCGCGTCGACGGCAGCGGTAAATTCGCGACACCAGCGGATAGGGAAATTATTGAATTAATGCCTGACACATCACGCCCTTATCTCCCCTTCCATTATTCAGCGTCCTCCGTTCCCAAACAATTCTCCAATTCGATTCAAAACTCCCATATTATGAAAATACATAGTCGTAATGGGGATACAGTTGCAAAGAGAGAGAGGGGTGTTTGTGGGGTGTGTACAGCTAACTACTCTTTTTGCCCGTGTTCTAGATGTTTTTTTCTCTCTCGTGCATTATTAGATGCAAATATACGTGTACGGTTTCAAAACAAAAGTGTGCTGAATGGAAATCAGTGGTTCGCTGACTTTGCTGAGTAGAAAACCGTAGTTTTCTGAATGGAAATTAGTGGTTCGCTATGTGGAAAACAGTAGTTCGCCGAATGGAAATAGATTGTTCACTGGGCGTAAATCAATAGTTTGCTGAGTAAAAATCACTGGTTCACTGAGTGGAAAACATGATTGGGAATCACTGCTTCGCTGGGGGGAAAACAGTAGTTCGCTGAGTAGAAATCACTGGTTCGCTGAGTATAAATCACTGGTTCGCTGAGTGGAAATCACTGGTTCGCTGAGTGGAAATCACTGGTTCGCTGAGTGGAAATCACTGGTTCGCTGAGTGGAAATCCCTGGTTCGCTGAGTGGAAATCCCTGGTTCGCTGGGGGAAAACAGTAGTTCGCTGAGTAGAAATCACTGGTTCGCTGAGTGGAAATCCCTGGTTCGCTGAGTGGAAATCCCTGGTTCGCTGAGTGGAAATCCCTGGTTCGCTGAGTGGAAATCCCTGGTTCGCTGAGTGGAAATCCCTGGTTCGCTGAGTGGAAATCCCTGGTTCGCTGAGTGGAAATCCCTGGTTCGCTGAGTGGAACGCGTCACGTCGGCTCACACCCATCCTTACGCTGTTCGGCTCCACTGGATACCACCGCACGTCCCAGAGCACTGGCATTGGCACGCCGGGGCGGTGAGTTCTCATCTCTTGTAGGGACGCCGATGACCCTGGCGAGATAAGCTGTTTCCGAACGTCTTATCTGCGCACCAACCGCGGGAGCTGACTTGAAGAATCATGTAGCCGGGAGGAGCAGAGGCAAACTCCTCAATCGATAAGTCTGTTCCTGTGGTCGGTGCTTAAATAGTGAGCACTGAAACGGTTCGTGTATAGTGGGTATTAGTCTCAGCGAGAACTATCCTTTCTGAACTCGCAATGCAGTGACAGACAGTCACGAGAAGCCGAGGGACAGTTTGCAACTCCACCATTGAAACTTCCGTGCCGGTGCATTCCAGATACTATCTTATGATAGCGTGCAGGAGGCTTCTATCCCTGCATATCTGCTTTGCTGACATAGTTTTCGAACCTACATATCGATAGCTGGGGCATTCCAGGACAGATCGACCAAGGCTTGACACCACCATACTTAGAAAAAATCTGAAACTTTGTCTCCGGGGTAGTTTTGGGCCAGAAACACGCCTGTGAGAATCTTAGCCCCCTCCGATCAACGGTGACCGAGTTATAGCCCGAGGTATTTTCGGGAGGTCACCCTGTAGACTCATCTTTGATCCTTTATAATTCAAAAACGCATAGCCTGATTAACAAGTTTTGTATATCATTGAACTCGTCTTGAACTATACTTTATTTTGAAAAAGAAAATTTCAAAATTTGAAAATTTTTGACTTTTAATTTGTTTGACCTTTTCTTTTTGACCTAGCTTGACCTTTTCCCAGTTGAAATTGCCATTTTAGACACCTCAAAAATTTTTATTCATACAATATCTTTCGATAGAAAAAATAAAAAAAATGCGTTCTTGCTATAAGTTCCAAATATTTAGCACCTAAGGTAGGTATGTAGACGGTTTTTGACCACTGCAGTAGTACAGCCTTATGTTTAACGCCGCAAACATAGTGATTGTTTTTGTAATCGGTTGCTGGCAATCATGTTGCTTTGTCTTTACGAAATTTTCATCGTGCAAGTGTCAGAATTTATGACAATCAACACGCGCCCACCCGAGGGGGTGGGCAACCGGCCTCCTCAGGTCTCTACAGGTAGTAAAAAAACACCTTCGCGCAGCGCCACCGTACACCATCTATCTCTAACACAACATATTACAACTTCTGGAAAAATTTTAGAACTGGGTCATACCAGGTCAAACCGCCAAACCAGGTCAAGAGACCTAACCTCGAAAAAACTTTGGGAAGTGCATCAATAATATCAAATTTAGCCTATCGTGGTTTGATTCACATTACATAGTAAGGTCGCCCAGCAAGATAATTTTTCGTAGCAGGATTTCTATGTCGATAACCGGGAGCAGGGTCAAGGTCATGGTCTTTCCATTAGAAATGCATGGGGCAATTGGTAAATTTTGATAACTTGAGAAAATTGATAATTGTCGAGAATTGCGATGGAGGTTTTGTTTTTACGTTGTCGTGTCTGGCTTGCCACTGCAGTTTAATTAATATTCTTTTTACCATACAGACCTAAGCCTGGTTCTAGGTCAAAGCAGGTTAATTTTGGCATTTGACTAGGCAATATTATAAGATACATAATCCGTTTGGGCTCAACAAGAGTGTTCCAATGGCGCTGAACATTTCTTTCAACGGCTCTCCTCTGTCACCTATTATGCCACAAAATTTAGGTTTCCACTTTGTTCCTGTAAGAAATACTGTGACCTCGAGCAACCTCAAAGATGACACGACCAAACGATTGTGTGTAACATATTCGGTAGTGATTAAAACTGGCTGTTTAGCGGCATCACTCCCAGTGCACAGTGTAATTATTCATCTGGGATTCTGGGATCCGTGTCAGCTATGAAATGATCACCTTGTAAAAAATATCATGAGGCAATCTGTTCAAGTGACCAAGTCGAATGCGTTACAATTTCAGGACACTTTTTTCGCATATATGAGCAGATTCAAATTACTTTTTGGGAATGAAATTCTTTCAGACACGTTTGTTTACATTGCATGAATCCTCTCAAACGTATGCTGTGCTGCACTGGGTCACCTTGTATCGATACTACTTTTCCATCTCGGGGGACGATGTAATTGTGTGAGTTAGTGGTGCTCATAGGATAACTTATATTTGTTTCAATTATGGATAAACTCGCAACATCTTTGTAAACTTTCGTTTAAGGCTGAAAGGTCATTTATTAATAAGTTCATTTGCCCTCGTCTCCTTCGAAACAATGGATCCCTTTCTATCACTTTTAATGGCTGCAATTTTATTTTTATAAATATTGTCCAAGTTGTTTCCAGTTCAGTTTTAGGAGTAGGTGTCTCACTAGAGTCATCACGGGACTTTTTACGGAGACCCCGACCCCACCACCCAAACGAGCAACTCCCACGATGAAGTGTTAATCAATGAACCAAATTTGAAAGTCCCACAAGGCATAACGACGACCGTCTACCTCAGGTCACACCCTCACCAGTCAGTTGCCAGCTGGCCTTCAGTATTTACGGTACCTACCACCTCCCAGTTGACCTAAATTTTTTCCAGAAGTTGTAATATGTTGTGTTAGAGATAGATGGCGTACGGTGGTGCTGCGCTAAGGTGTTTTTTTACTACCTGTAGAGACCTGAGGAGGCCGGTTGCCCACCCCCTCGGGTGGGCGCGTGTTAATTGTCATAAATTCTGACACTTGCACGATGAAAATTTCGTAAAGACCAAGCAATATGATTGCCAGCAACCGATTACAAAAACAATCACTATGTTTGCGGCGTTAAACATAAGGCTGTACTACTGCAGTGGTCAAAAACCGTCTACATACCTACCTTAGGTGCTAAATATTTGGAACTTATAGCAAGAACGCATTTTTTTATTTTTCCTATCGAAAGATATTGTATGAATAAAAATTTTTGAGGTGTCTAAAATGGCAATTTCAACTGGGAAAAGGTCAAGCTAGGTCAAAAAGAAAAGGGCAAACAAATTAAAAGTCAAAAATTTTCAAATTTTGAAATTTTCTTTTTTCAAAATAAAGTATAGTTCAAGACGAGTTCAATGATATACAAAACTTGTTAATCAGGCTATGCGTTTTTGAGTTATGAAGCATCAAAAATGAGTCTATAAGGTGACCTCCCGAAAATGCCTCGGGCTATAACTCGGTCACCGTTGATCGGAGGGGGCTAAGATTCTCACAGGCGTGTTTCTGGCCCAAAACTACCCCGGAGACAAAGTTTCAGATTTTTTCTAGACATGGTGGTGTCAAATTGAAATATTTTTGGTCGTTTTGTCCTGGAATGCCCCAGCTGCTCTTCATTGACCGAACTCATGTCTCGAACAAAGCATGGTTATAAACTAAATCTGTTTTCTTTTTATTCTACGCAATTAAAAATACATAGAAACCAAATCGAAAGTTGACTCAGTTTTTCTGCGAGGTGAATCTGCCCACGTGCACGGTGGCAGGGTGGTGTACTGAGACATCTATCAAAAGCTTGGTTTCCCATCCTGTAACCAATGCACTTTTTCACACTTTATTGAGTGAAGCAGTCAACGGCAGTAAGTCAACTAGTTCAGTTGACAAGCAATGTCAACAAGTGCTCATTTATCTCATTGTAACCAATGCGCTGCACTTTCACCGTGCCCCGGCCCACCTCCCTCCGCGCCTCCAGGCATATCTCGCCGACATGGTCTCAAAATGTATGTGAAATGTATATGATATACATTTTGTTCCCCAAATCTAATTGTGTTGATAGCTGGAGAAAACTGTTTGCAAAATCACATTTCCCATGCCTTAAGCTTTCTAGCGAATCCTGGCTTACCCCATCCTGTACGTTTTCTTAGCCTATACAATAAAACACCGAAAATGAGCATCTCTCTTGGCTTTTGCCGTATTGCGTGGCGAGGGATTCAAGGGCAGCAGTTTGATGCCTTGTCACGCCGATTTTAAAGGTCTCACTTTTTTACATGTTCTGACACTCTGATCATTTTACTACTAGTTCGAAACATCAAAATCAGTTTAAAAATAGTAAAAATTCGAAGAATGTCCCCATTCTGACTTCCCTTATAACACTGTGCCGTGGGGTGCTCTGACCTACCAGACATGCCATCACACTGCTTCCTCTACTAAATATGCGAGTAGAAAGGCTGAAGTCTGAATGCTTTCCATTCGCTTCGACGGCTAAGAGCCTACAACTGTTTGAATAAAACAATTGAAGTCGTATAATTTTGTGCTTAAGCAGATCTCATCGCTATGCAAATGTAATTTCGGCTCGGGTCCGTCTAATGAAACCATTCCTCCATAATGGGAAGTCATTGTAAACAGAAACACTTTGCAGATGAGAGCAACAGTTGTAAAGGCCGGGGAATGAGTTTCGACGCTAAGAGAAATTACGTTCGAAAACCCTTTGTCTGTGGATGAGCCTCGTAGATATAGAATTGGTAACAAAGGCAAGGGGCTGCACGCGGCATTGTTGCCATTTTCACTTGCATTCGATTACCAATTTTTGTCATGCTTGTATTTTGGTTAGTTTCAGCAGCTTAGTATGAAATTCTAATGGGTTTTCTATATCATTTCAAGAATATATTTCATAATTGCATAGCCACAGCCATCAAACTTTTGCAAAAAAGCTTCAGGTTTAAGTGCGGACATGTGAGAAAAGATTGAGTGAAATCGGATTTTTTGGGTGATTTTAATCATTATTTAGAGGATGCACCAATCATGTTATGATAGCCTCCTCCTGAACGTTAACATACTCCTGGTAAGAGGACCAGGCTGGTATCTGCCCCCTGAGGTTTTTCTCACAGATACTCCCGAAAAATCTTGGGGTGCACTATCTTGTTTTTTTCAGCCTTTGGAAACGTTTGATTTTCTGACAGAGTTTCTTCTAAAAAATTTACCTCTGTCCGGGTCATATCAAGTCAGGTCACCATTCCGGGCCAAGTAACCTAACTTCAAAACATTTTTAGATGCATAGCTATAAGTGTAGACTTAACACCCGCACTAGCGAGGGGTCTGGTACTAACGCGTACTGGAGGGGCTAAGATCTAAAAAAACTAAGAGGTTTAGAAAAAACTATAGTGATCTACATCTTAACCAATTCTCATTGACCTAAATCTCCAAGGTCAAACGGGGTCATAAAGGTCAAATATTGCCTTGCTGGGGACTATTCGGGAAACACCGTAAGTATGTGGGAAAAAGTCGGGAATATGCTAAAGGCGGACCAAGGTTAAAAAGCGACCTCGCGCCCTTGTACATACATGGAAGTGTCAGACAGTTACTTTCCATTTGGAGACTGAACACAGATATTATTGCTTTCTGTTTGGTTATACATGGCACTGGTAGGGAATGCCTTAGATACCTGAGCTAATCTAAACAATAACTTATATTGACCCACCCGCTCTCCCCCAGTTCGAACCACCACCCCTTGCGACTGGAGCTATATTGTAAATCTCCACAGATCAGTAAAAGCGGCTTAATCAGACTAAGATTTCCGCTCAAAAGGTCTGAAAGACGGGAATTCAGGCACCATTTACATGTTTCAAGTAAAGAACATCTGGAAATTTTTGAAAGAGAAACATTTGGTAAACAGCTTTTCCCACATCTGCCGCACAGCTCCTGTCCGCGCCGCGCGTGACTTCCTTTACACAAAGCTGTCGTGAGGTAGATTTGAAGCATTGAAAGAAGGCTCTTCTGCTGTAACCACACAAGCTTAGTCAGTGGATAATGTGGTACGGGAGGTGAGGTCGCTGTCAATCAGCGAATTCCTCCGACAAAAAGAAACCGCGGGATAGGCCTGCTAAATTCCAGAAACCAATATCACTGTGCATGATAAAGGCTTGCGCTGGCAAATAAAGTTTAGATAACTACAGCCGATTGGTACGATCGTTTGGCTCGCGAGCTGCCTGTGTTTGGTTTCTGATCTTGCTTAACACGCGCAGTGGAAAGGGGTCTGGCGTCAACGTGCAGCGGAGGGGTTCCTGAAGTAGCCCCCCCTCTTCTAAGATATAAAAAAGACAAAGAGGGCTAGAAAACAGTCGTTGGGAGGTGTATGGGGGCAATAGTGATCTAAATTATAGCCAAGTTTAATTCATCTAGGGCAGTATCTTCAAAGTCAAACGAGATCGTAAAAGGAAAATAGGATCCGTGCCGGAGACCCATTGAGAAATGTCATGATTGTGCTGAAAAATCCGGAAATACACTGAAAGCGGGCTAATGTCATAGAGGAAAGGTTCTACACGGTGCTATCGGAAAGTTTGAGACCAAGGTCATTGAAGGTCACTGATATATGACCCAACAGTATGGCACATTTCCAAAGATGTACATACATACAAGATAACTGGCACTGTAGCAGTCTTTGGACGTGAGATAAGGGTTAGACCTTAACAAAAGACCTTTGATCTTGACTTGTGACATTAATACAAGTCAAATTCACAGGTCACTGCATCGAGAAGCCTTAACTACGAAGTCATAGCATAACATACGTGATCCTGAGTAGTGCCATCTAACCGGAACACTGGAACTAACGACCTTGAAAATGTTTTTATGACCTTGACCTGTGACCTTTAACCTTGAAATTTGTAGTGAAGTGTCCTTGATATATAATGTTTATTATATGACGTTACTACGTCATCTCTGGGTCTACTGGTGCGACCGCACGATTGCGACGTTCCCAAAATATAGATCCGACTTTGAGAGCCTACGAGTAAAAAATAATACGCTAATTTACAATTTTTCCGTCAATCGACGTGCTCACGACTTCTCTCAAATGTAGCCAAGTGGAATTTTCCCACTACGAACAGTTCTCCTCTTCGGCTATCTTAGAAAAATCCGTGGAAGTGGGCACTTTAGGACCCCCTCCACTGCACGTGTTAAAGAACAGGGGCCACTTTGTCGGGATTCTAGAGAGGAATATCTTTGGACAAAATAGGTCTGCAATCAGGAAAGAAATCGCCACCAATCGCTCGAAACAGAAGTATCACTCCTTGTCTTACTACCCTGGATTGACCCGAGCATTCCGTGTGATTACAAATCTGCTTGCTTGCGATGTCTTGTGGCATATAACGTTGCGGAGGCAATGACATTTGTTAACATCTATATCGTGACATGTGCTGCCAGATGGAAAGGGATTCTTTCACGATTTTAAATAGCAGAAAAACTTTTATTTTGTATTTTAAAGTGTGCGGAAATTCAATGCATAGAGCTTTGGGTAAAATGAAATATGTCGGAAGTGGTTCCTCGATACGCTCTACAAAACTGCTCTTCAGTTCAAAACCCACTAGACAAGTGAGTCATTCCCTTTAATGTTTCGGCTAGAAAAAAGTATGTGAGCAATGCAGTTATTTTGATAAGGTTTATTGAAGTGAGAACGTAAAATTTGTGGGCAAGCACGAGCGTGGCACAGTTGGTAGTTAGCACAGACAAGTATTAGATGTTGATAAGGCTAAGCTGAAGAATTTTTGGAATGGTGAGAGAGTCCTGTTGTAGCCATGACATGTATTTTGCACACACCGACAATTCCAGGTATGTTAACCGCCCACCGGGGTCCGGCGCCACCTTCGCCCCACCGGGGGGCCATCGATGGCCCCCCTCTAACTCCGAAAATATGGGCGTTAGCGCAAATCTGCAAAGTGCAATAGAAAGCTCGCGTGAATTCAGTAAGAAATTACTTCGCATGTTTTAGTGCTCAGGTCAATGGTTTGACCTCCAGAGGTCAAATTAGGTCAATATCGGCTATTTTCACTCAAATATGCAATGATTAAGCAAACTGGGCATAACTCTTATGTCATTAGAGCTATTGAGGCCTGGTAAAGTACATTTGATAGCAAATTGCCAGTACTTTTTCCGCTATGTTGAACGTAAAGACCTCCCGCCAGTGGTTTGACCGCCAGAGGTCACCTCGTGACCTAATATGACCTGAGGTCACGAAAGGTCAAAAAGTGACCTTGCCGTATATCAAATGAAAGCCAGTGACAAGACAAACACGATGGTGTTTGTTTCACCGCTCTAGCTCAATTAGGTCAAAAGTTATTTTCAAAATACTGTTTTTGACCTCTGGTGACCTTGGATGACCTTGGAAAAGTCAAAGGGCAAATATGACCCCTGGGATCCATGAAAGGGTGTCCAAAAACGTTGTTCTGAGCAGTCTGAGTATTTGCAATCATTTTTGTGGCTTTTATATCATGAAATAGCTTTTCCCCATGCTTTTCCAATGAGAGAGGTCGCCTCGTGACCTGACCTCAGCTCACGAAATCGAAAAATCCCGGATATACACCTTGTAGACCCTAGAGGGGTCATGAAGTGTAGGAAGTTTCAAATCGATCGACTTTGAAATGTAGCTCTTACAGAGCTCTAAAGGTGAAGTGAGGTGACCTTGGTGGACCTCGTCTGGTGACCTGACCTTGGGTGACCCGGGGTAAAAATTTCAGGGATGATGGGAAAATGATGCAGTGAGAGGTAGAGCCCTCAACCGCGGTGCTGCGCCTCGTCGTTTTCTGCTATCCCGGAAAATTAGGGGGGCCATCGATGGCCCCCGGTGGGGCGAGGGTTAAAAAAGACTTGAAAGGAAGACTCACATCTAGTAAGGAACTGATACGATTAAAACGACCACGCTGAAGTCGGGCGGCAGGCACCGCACGATACACCAGAGACCTTCATGAGCCTAGTTAGAAGCAATAGCCTTAGAATAGTGACAGTGGGAGAGTGACGGGAGGAAGATATAGGAAGCATCGGGAGAGATGTGATGCTGACGAGATTGCGAGCCGGCGAGAGAGACGCGATACCGTGCTAGGTTGCAAGCTTCGAAGCAAACCAGTTCGGGCAGCGAAGCAAATAACGCGGCAACGACGGGGCCGCAGCGGCGGGGGGTGGGGATTGGCGAACTCGCCGGGAAGCTACAGGGCACTGCGCGCTTTTTGTATTTAAGGTTCTGACGTGACCGGCCGATGGGGGCGCGGGAGCAGGCCGACAGCGGCGCGGCGGACGCTGTTCGAGTTCCGGGGCGGAAAAAACTGGGGAGGACGAGAACAAGGATGTCCAGGCTCAGGATCAACCAAAAAATCTCAATATCAATAAGCACACGATTTTTTTGTTAACCCATTAGTGTCCAGTGTACCTTTTTCACATAAAATATGCAAACTGGTCCTGGATTTTTAATCATTATGCTAATCGAAAGAAGTTTCATTTTGGGGTCAGGACTCCCCCAAGTGAGCCTCCGACACACCTTCGCAGCGGAGGGGAAGGGGGTTTCAAACAGCCCCTCCCTGTGCGGGGTAGCGAAAAAAGCGCGCACGCTGGGGATAGCCCATAGAAATTAATAAAGAAGATACATCGAACACTTTTTGGCTCAGGTCAATATTGAGATCATGCCAGGTCAGAGAAGATGACATGTTAGAGAAGGACTTTGACTCTAGCGCCTGACAGAGTTGAGTCACAGTCCATTTTGACAGTTCATTCATTTCCTCTTGTTTCGGCAAATTGAGTGATGTATAATGCGACCATACTAGGTCAAAACATAAAAATGTCTTGACCCAAGGTTACGTAGAGGTCACCACCTGACCTAACATGGTCAATATGCATATCAATGGACTTGTAATTACAATTAAAGCGTAATAACATCAACAGAAAAGTTCTGCCACTATATTCTGTGAAGTTATTGAACAAAGTCTAAAAGCTTCTTCGCAAAGTCTGAAAGGCTCAATCCCGGCGCCCAGCCGGCGTTCACGGGCTACGGGTGCCGGCGGTGCAGGGGTGCCGAATGCCAGCGGCGGGGAGCCGCCGACAGCAGTATTGCACTGCAATTACAATAAACACTCTGTGGCATCCAATAACCTAAGGAGGACCTGACCCCCAAATTCCGCCCCCACCCCTTCCGTGATCATCGGCAAAAGGTTATCCAAAAGATGGTACGTGGTGACAGTTCATAGATCATAGTTGTTCATAGACCATACAATCCATATCATAGATGTTTATGATGAATTCAAGTGAATGCCAGCTTAGATTTTATATTTGACTTGATCTGAAAGTGGGCATTGATTCTTCCGAACTTGACTGAAATAAACACATAATTTCTCTAAGCGCTTGTTAATGTTTGACCAAGTTGCACTCAAATTGAAGCGTCTCGAAAAGACTAGGAACCTAAGAAGCCTTGCAATAAGAAAAAAGTGTATACGACACTTGAAAAAGACACTTACAACAATGAAGTGGTATTAACATTTCAATTCATTCTGAGTAATGCTTTTGTGTCTGTCCTTAGAGGTACTCGAGTGATTGCTTGAAACTGCGAGCTAAGCCAATGGGCACATTTTATCAAAATTTATGGTAATGAAATGCAGTCAACCGCGATGCCGACAAGGCTGTGGTATATGATGACATTTGTTGGCTGGCCAGAATTCGTCTGCTGAATAACTGTGGTAAGTTGGGATCATTTTACCTGAGTCTCATGACTGGGGTGTCAGTTTCAGCGAAACAATAGATATAAGCGATAGAGGAAGAGCTTTATTTTGTTCCGAGTTATCCTATTACAGTTCAGCCTTCACATCTAGTCATAAAGTTCAATAGGCACGCTTCTCAATTAGATCTACCTCAGAAGAATTTGCTTGAAATATGTAACTTTTACCTCTCCGTGTTTCAATCCGCAGACCAGATACCGTCCAATTTCTATTTAAATCGTCCCAGATGTTATTTCAATAGCGTGTTCCACTTTTAATAACGGTTACATTTCTGGTTAAAATTTTAGTGACGGTTTGTGCCACTTCAGTATTTTAGGCGTTCTTGGTTTGGACTCCCCATTCGCTCTATTTTTATGATTCTATGATTCCCTAGTACCATTCTGAATGAGCCTAAATATCAACATTAACTGAATTCCACATCGCCCACCACCATCACTCACATCTGCGCCTAAAAAAACATAGAACAGCAGCAGAACTCTGCACCGACTTCGGGAATAGAAACCAACTTGTCGCAAATATTACCCCATCACAGAGCAGCGATGCCCGGCTCGCTAACTTGCCCGGGGCACTGCTGCGGGCCGACTGACGGCTGCAAGTACGTCACCTTTGACCTCTACGAGTAACGCCGGGTTCCGGTGCGTCTATTTCAGATCCCTGGAAGCCAAATAGCTCCCATTGAGTGAGATCAGGAACCTTGCATCGGTTTTAGCAGCTATTCAAGTGCATACGCCGCATTGATATCAGTATTTGTGCAGAAATCTTACTTCCCACAAGGTAAAAAATGTACTTCGAGTCTATTTTTGGGTCATCTAACTGCCCGAAGCTGAAATCTGTTTACAGTCGCAGTTAAAACGCTCAGCTATACGACTTACCCAGCTTGTATAAAACACAAAGAAGAGAGTAGACATAAAAAAACACTGAAAGCATATTGACGCAAGCCTGAGGCACATGCCGGAGTAGTAAATATTATTTCTGGACTGTTTGCGTGTTTAAAGATAATAATCTGAGGCAACCGCCGGAAATCCCGGCAAAGCAGCCTCACACGGACAAACATTTCAGAACCTTGAGCTGGCTCGAGGACCATCTTCCATTCTCGTCCGAGAGCCACAAGATCTCAACTGAGAACCGACGGTTCTCGGTTCTGACGGTTCTCAGTTGAGATCTCAATATTATCTTCCATGCTCGCATAGTTCTCACATGAGCTCTCCAAAGAGAACATTGTGAGAATCTCAACCAACCGTCGGCTTCTGTTCTCATTGGAGAATGTGTGGCTCTCAGACGAGAATGGAAAATGAACTTTGATGCTATTAAATAATTCTAGTCCGTGCAATTCTGGTACTAACCCCGTATTTCCAGGAAGCCAGTAGCCTCTCTGCATGAGCAGCAGCCTTATAGCTCACCGGCAGCGGATGTGGCGCCGATCCGCTCCGACTGAAGATATCCGGCACTCGTCTGTGGAACCGCTGACCCAGTGGAGACCACACAAGAACCACAAATGCCCTGCCGCCTCGCTTATTCCCTCAACAGGGCATCTTAGAAAAAACGGCCATCCGTGTGCCGTAAATCATAAGTAGGCCGGGACCTTAATATATACTTGTTCTCCCACCGTTCTGTTATAACAGATTCGCACATGATTAAGTACACACAAGACCAAAGTAACATTCTGTGCTGATTTATTCAAAAGAGAACATATAAAATGTAGGTAGCCAGTCGCATAATAATTATAGTCTCGCCGTTGACAGACGTTATTATAGACGCCAACCGAAATGCCAGCAGCACAGAGTATTTTGAACTGCATCTTCCGTCTCGCGCGGGCAGTGTCTGAACCACACGTGGACCCCTCCTCCGGCTGGTCAGGTCACGCTAACCGGGCAACACCAGCCTCGTTTGGTCTCACCGCAATCCACGACAATACGGACAACAGGGGTAATATCTCGCCTTGTGCCACTGTTCTCTCTCCCGACCACCCGCCGAGCTGAGAGTGGCCACCCCGCTAAACGGACAGCATGCGACTCAGCGCCGAAAATCATCCACCAGTCTAGGCAACGCTCATAACGACGTCACAGCAAAAACACTAGGTCCGCGATCACTGAGCCTTCAGTCAAAAACCCACCACATTCTCACCACTGCCTCTGTACAGTAACGAGACACGCAACCCCGCCGACGACCCGGGGGCGGCGCCAAGGCAGAAGTTCGTCTCGTCCGTTCTACTCACACCGGCCATCTTCCGGCCCGCTCTTTGCACCGCACCGATCCTCCACTTTACAGGCTGAATCACTCCATAGTGGTCCCGTCACCACGAATCTTTTATCACTCCGTTGCCGTCGGCCAGCGTGCACTATCTGCCGCCTCCTCTATAAGTAGCACCCAGCGAGGAGCGCCGGCGGGGAGCGTCGCCAAACACCGTGTTTGGCGACGTGTGCGAGGCCAAGTTTTTAGATCAGCCCCAAAAACTTGGCCTTAGCCTCACACACCTGTGGCACCCTGGTGCCGTCTTCCACATGAAGAACATACTTCTGTAGGAAGACAAGGGGAGCCTTGCTGGCTTTTCGCACTGGCTGCGCGAAGACGGCGTGGCTGACTCCCCAGAGGAGCGCAGCGTCCTGTAGAGTTAGGCACCGTCCCACTTGGATGCTGTCCACGGTGATCGTATACGTTGGTTCTGAAACAAAAGTCATGTCAGAGAGAGAGAGAGAGAGAGAGAGAGAGAGAGAGAGAGAGAGAGAGAGAGAGAGAGAGAGAGAGAACGAGAGCGAGAGCGAGAGACCGAGAGAGAGAGAGAGAGAGAAAGAGAGAGAGAGAGAGAGAGAGAGAGAGAGAGAGAGAGACTGGGCGATAACGATTTTAATTTGTATCTAATCGGAATAGTAATGATAGACATGCATTATAAATATCAACTTACCAGCACCATCGCTCCTGCAGATGCTCACACCCTTTCCTTGATCCAAAACCACCGACACATCGGTAGCTAGCAGGTCGAAGAGGACGGCGACGGCAGAGTCGTCTAAAAAAACGAAATTAGAGTCAGAGTTCAAGCACAAAGTAATTATTATCACCCTGTCTTTAGTCAAGTTTAAGACCTTCCACTTCGCGCTCGGTAAACAATAATCTCAACACCTAGGTCTTGAAAAATTATTTATCCCGTCCTCATGCCGTATTTTCTAATCACGCTGAGAGAACAATGCTTCATTTCAGGGCAAGCTTGCAATTGTTTCAAAACTTCCTGTCCCTCATACTTGCCGAAACTGAGAAATTAACCTAAAAATATGGCTGAAAGTGGTCAACGAGCCAGACTTTTAAATATATATCCGACCATTTTGGTTTATTGTAGGCAGGTCACTTGGCAGCCGATCAAGGGTTAACGAGAGAATTAGCATAATTATTAGGAAATAGGTACGATAATACTCCATATATTTTCAACGTCAATGCCGATTTTCAATTCAGGTAATCTCATGCCAATCATGAGTCTAAGTGGAAAGTGTTGCTGCTCTGTTTAGGGGCTGTTGGTGGAGGACGCCGGCCAAAACGTGGCGTGCCAAGCATGGTCGGAGGGATGGGGGATAACCAGGCACGGATCCAGGATCGCCGATCGGGGGGGGCCATTGCCGAGGGGGCACCAAAAACTATCAGATGGGCGCCAAATCCTATCGCGGGACGCCGATTTTCGCATCCTGGGAGAGGGAGGGGGGTTGGACGGGAATTTTTTGCCTCGCAGACCTCGTGAAAAGCGACCTTTCAGGGGGCGCAGAGGGTCGATCGGAGGGGGTACGTGCCCCCTTGCACCCTGGATCCGGCTCTGGGGAAAACGTGCCTGGACACTGGAGTTAGGCATCGATCAGAGGCGAATATTAGCAAAAAGAATGTCAACACGTGCCCCACTGGGGTACCTGACACGAAGCGTCCCACTGGCGAGGGGGACGTATTTTGCCTCCCCCCTCTGTATCTCAATTCCTGGAAAAGCTGAAGAAAAATTACGGGCTTTACTCGAATCCTCTTGACAAGAGAATGGCAATTTAAATGTACTTTTACGAATGTACTTTTACGTCAGGTTAATATAGGTCAGAGGTCCAAGAAGGTTCCATAAGCGTATAAAAGGGCATTGAAAATTTACCCCTTTATATTTTTTACTGAGTGAAGCAAGAGCGAATCTTGTGGGATAAATTGATTTCTCTTATCGTAGCAAATAGAATGATGTATTATATGACCATGCTACGTCAAATAGTGAAAATAACCAGACGTCAAGCAAGGTAAAGGCCACATAGTGACCTGGTATGACCATGTTGCACGTCAATTAACTCCCCGTGAAAAGAAAATCACTTAATATAATAAAGCTAATAATAAAGCTTAAATAAATGTTAATAAAGCTAACTCTCATATTCATACGAGCATTACTGACTGCTCTGTCAAATGGGTATTTACTCCAAGGAATATATTTCCTTTCGAAATGAACATATTTTGGAGGGGAGCACTAGGGGGTGAAATGCAGCTAGATTTTAGGTGAGTTTACTCCCAGTTTTGTACCAGTACATGGATACATGTGTCATCTCACCACTCATAGCCATGCTGGAGCTGCTGGCGCCGGCGGTCACCTGAAGCTTCACTTTTCGGATGACGTCACTCCATCTCTGCCCGCACTTGTTTCTCTCCTCCGGTCTCCCAGATATGAGGGCGAAGTCCGCCCAGATCTGATCAGAAAATCAAGCAAGGACTATCATACTCTTTTCGGAACCAACGCTTTTAAATTAAGTATAATCAGTTCTTTAATCAGCATCATTGTTACAAAAATTTGCGAGTGACTATTTTATCTAACTTAGGCAAACGGTTGATAGGTTCTGGATTGCTTAACACGACTTTATTTCATTCAATGACGCTCAAGCATGCCTTATGCTACAACGATAAAAAGTAGTGACTTAACGATCATGAACTGAAGCAAAGGTCACAAGTTAATACCACATATCTAATTTTTTAGCTTAACATCCGCAACGGAGAGGGACGGCACTTACTCCACTGCAAGGACATTGTAACGCACACACCCAATTTCAGCGTAACTGGATCAGTAGTTTCTGAAATATCTGAGAGGGATGCCCAGATATAAGAGACGGGTGCGCGGATATCCGAGGGATGTGCAGATATCAGAGAGGGGTGCGTACTTGCACACATGGCGTACGACTCTGAATGTATTCAATGTTATAATTTTCTTAGACGAATATATGTCGTAAATTTCATCCCGATCTGATTCAGAATTAACTTCTGAATTAGAGCATTCGGTAGGGTGCAATCCTCTGACCCCTTTCTCGCGTACCTGCGTGCGAGCTTTTTAACTTGGGGTAAAACTGACCTTCACAATTTTATTCCCACCATTGTTGATCCCTGCAGACCAAGAGGGAACTCTATGACTTCCCATCCAAATGCTTATTAACGAGCTAAAGCTCACCAGTACCCCACGCATCCTTTGTATGTTCAGTCAGTAATTGAACTCATTTAACAAGGCGAAGATCCCGTCGAGGTATTTATTGATTATGGAAAGAACTCCTCTATGGTAAGAAATGGTAAGAAAGCCTCTGGATATGCATGACGTCATGATCTGGCAACTATTACCCTATTCAATGGGCTTCGATATGCCCACTTCTCACCGTGATATCAGCATGTCGTCACGCTAACAGCTGCAGCCGGATCCTTAGGTACATTTTGGGTAGGTACATTTCAGGTAGGTTTTTAGCTTTTTTCTACCGAAATTTTGAGTTCCGAGACAAAGGATATGTTGAGTATCGGGTTTTCCGGCATGCTTTACAACTTGGCTATCTCAGTTAAAATCGCGTTATAAAGGTGCCACATTCCTTTTAACAAAAGCAGTACAGAAATCGTGCATATCAAAGAGCAGACCTATTTGTTATTATAGTAGTAACATCACAGTAGCAAGGTTTGAGTCTTTTACCATATTTCTGTGAAAAGCAAAGATAAAACAACGAACAAAAAGTTTACCTCATCTTCACAGAACAGCCATGGCATCTTTTCTCCCAGACGTCTCATAGGCAGCTTCAATCCGACGATCTGTCGTCGTCTCTCCTTAAATGTTGCGCGTTTAATCCGGGGGGCATCGTCAGCCGCCGTTCCTTGACGCAGGTGCTCCAGGCCTGTCGAAATCACGGTGAAACAATATTTCAGAGTGTATGTGCTTGGTTTCAGCACACGCCCAGCTCCCCGTCTGCATTTACCCTACAGAGGGTTGCGAATACGATATAGTTTGGAAGAAATGATTATGAAGGAAAACCGGTCATTTTTGGGAGTGGTTAACGCTGAAGGTATAAAAAGTTTAAGAAAATCACAAATTAGATACAATGTCTGTGTCTAGCTTCCGATCTAGACGCGTTAGAGCTAATAGAGCGAAAAAAACTAATCCTTTCATACACTTAAACGACTGGTTCGAAAAATCCACAGGTATCAGGTTTCAGAAACTCATCAATGAACTGGTGAAACAGGCCAAACTGACAGACAAGCAGCATTCAGTGACATAACTATATAACCCTGTACGGTCAACGTACCGATCATAACCGTTTCGTCGCCCGCCGCCGCTGATGGGTAGTAGTTTGCCAGTCCTCGGTACGAGCCCCTGGCGTGCCCCGTCTTGATCCGTTTCTCTTGACGCTCATCTGCCAGTTGAGATGATTTGTGCCGATATCTCTCATTCTTGAACTTCATGCGAAGTTTCGACCGGATGGCACTCTGCACAAAGAGGAGAAAAAGAATCAACATAACTGTAGAATACGATTGGTAGAATTATGGCATGCTCGTGACATTTCAAACTCAATATTCTATTCATTATATGCAATACTGAGTCAGCGGAGTCAAGTATTAGAGTCAAGTATCAATGGGAGGGGAGAATATGAGCAAACTGAGTCAGGGCACAAATGTTCTCAAGGTTTGGGGACGAGGATATTATAAGCTTTAATTTAATCAAGTCAGGAGAAAAACGTTAAAAGGTCGGGACCATTCGCAACTGCACATTTCCATTAGAATAATGGGGTCATATGAGAGCCTCAGAAGATGTTACTGCACCTTATCTGCACCAAATATAACAAAATCCGTGAAGCGCAGGAACAGCATCAATCGCGTGCGTAACGCTTAGACCAAACCTTGCCCCAGTGGGGAGGGGGAGGGTTTGAACACCCCCTCAGGTTTTTTGCACACCTTATCCTTGATCCATTGCGTAACTTTCCCCAAAATTTTAAAGTTCTATCATTTCAGGTCAGGCCACCAGGTGAGGTCAAGTGACCTTACCTCCAAAAACGTTTAAGAGCGCATAAGTAGGAACAGGTTTAAGCTAGCGCTTTAAAACTCATAGCAGTAAGTGGCCCCACTGGGGGCTCCAAAATATGTTTCGGATTTTTATATCTGTGACCTCAGGTCAGATATGGAGCAAGACCTCTCCGTTGCAAATAGATGGAAAAAACGGAAGTTGGTCGAAAAATAACTCTTTTTCTGTAGATATAGCTGTGAATACCTTCTTATTCTTCAAATCGTGTAATCTTAGCCCACTTCCAAGGTTCAACTTTTGACCTGTGACCTCTGGGAGATCAACTAGGGCTAATGCAGGTTTTCAGACTTGGGTCAATAATTTCGCAGAGAATAGTGCTAGAGCCTTCATTTTACCACCAAAACATTTTGATTGTCCTCCCGAGTCGAATGATATGCATATTGACTATGCTTTCTCAGGTCATGACCTTGACCTGGCCTTAGGTCAGGTCATTTTTACTATTTGACCTAGCATGGTCATATTATACATCATTCGATTCGCCGTAATGGGAGGAATCGAATGAGGCCTAAAACTTGCCTCTAACTTAACCCAGTCAGATGCTAGAGCCAAAAAACCATCCTCAGCCATGCCACCTTCTTTGACCTGTCATGACCTCAATATTGACTTGAGCAAAAAGTGACTGATATAGTTTCGTTATCATTTCTCGTTGGCTATCTACCACCGTTCGAGTTTTTTTCGCTATCACGCGCAGGAGCCGAGTTAGAGGGGGGGTGTTCAAACACCCTCCACTGGGGCGAAGGTGGGCCGGAGGCCCACTGGGGCGGGTGCTAACAGGCACGACACTCGAAATGAACCCTGAAACTGGCTGAGCCTGGTTCAGTTTACTGAACTCTGTGCTATTAGGCAACAGTTTATCGACATAATGGTGACGCGGCTTCAGATTTCACCCCTGAAAATTCGGACAGTCATTCATGTGACGAGGAAACAAGGAATACTAACGACTGAGTCATCCAGAGTCTTGCGGCAACGCACACTCTTCCCGTACTTGTCCAGGATATGGTGAGCCAACTCCAGGTAGCTGGTTGGGTAGCTGAGGAATATAGGATATTTCAAATAAGGTTATGTTGTCGGGGCGTTCAATCGAATACAAGTCCGTGTATTGCGTATGGCAAGACTGGTGTAGGGAAGAAGAGGATAAATCGCTATCCTTATCACGAACAGCACATGATTAATAATTAGTGCGACAAATTCATGAAATGACACATTACATACTTAAATGCGTAGACATCCTCTTAGTTCCGACACCGATCAGGCATCACGCTACTGAGCAAGGTCTTATCATTATATTTAACTTTGACCATCGCCTTGAAAATACGTTTATAAATAGCCAATACATTTTCTATGACAAGGTAATTTAAATGTTTTCAGTTATGTTTTGCTCACAGCAAAACACAACCGAATAGTTACTCTCACTGTCGGTGTTTACTGAGGCCACTCGTCGCAACTTGGTTTGTTAAAGGGGGATTCGGTGGTATGGAAAAGATCATTCGACTTTTACGCCGCTGAAACGGTTTCAAATTCCAGGGCGGGTATTCTGCAAAGCCCTCTGATCCCCATAATACCCTCCCAGCAGAATGAGACGGCAAAACCACATGCATAGCAGTCGGCGTGTCGTAAAGCCCCAAAATTGTTTTGGTGTTTATTTTAGCTTCATGTACACAGTAACTGTGTGTTTACATTCGAATTTTCAAAGTATAATTCGCTCAGCGGTAAAAATAAGTTTCCCTTGTTTTCTTCACAGTAATTCTTTCGCAAAAGTGAAGTGCTCTACTTTGTACAGCTCGAGAAAAAGCAGGAAGATATTTCAAAACCAGTAACTTCTTGACATGTCCACTTGGAATTTCATCCGAGCGAATCATCGAATAATTTTGTTACTTGCTTATTACATAATTATAACTTGGAGTGTATCATCAATAGTTTTCACATTGTGCTCGTAAGTGCTCTGATGTCGAAAGATGAGTCGAAACCGGTTGGGGGCTGTTCACACATCACGTCAGAAAATTTAGGAGTGTCCGATCCCTCCCCCTGTCAGCAATTTTCAACACTAGCCAGACACTCCCTCCTCGGCAGCAAAGCTTTTATCCATCTAAATGAAATAGTTACATAACAGCCGATGCTCCCCCGGTCAGCAATCGTCAGAAAAAGCCCAGCTCCTCCCCTTTGTTAGATACAGTCAGAAAACAGCAGACCACTTCCTTCCTTCGGTGGCTGGCATAATACGTGAACAGCCCGGAAGTCCTAGCAGAAATGTAAAATATGTCTGGTTAGGATAAAAACAATAAGTCTAGCTACACGAAAACGTTAATTAGACGTTTGGAACATACCTTCATCTACCAAAGCTCTTGGAATGCAAAGATGCTCAGGCATATAACATAACTAAAGAAAGTAAATACGATGGGTATATATATATATATATATATATATATATATATATAAGATATAAACTGACTATGTATCAGACGAGCACCAATCGTAGACGTGCTGTATAAACACGCTCCAGTCTCTCTCCGTCAATGGTGTGTCGGATTGGAGAGCACTTCTTAGATGGGCAGAGTACTTGGTTTCGTCGAAAAGCTGGTCGTAGGGGAACTCGCGCCCGTTGCCGGCCACGGCGCTGGTCCGTGCCGTTCGCATCGACCGGCTGGTAGACGCCAAGTCCTCATGAAACAAATTTACACGAGTTAACGCTAGCAATTCATAGATGGATACAGGATTTCTAGCCACGGAGATGGGGAGCACACTCAAGGGGCACCTGGTGGGTTCTGGGTGGCCGACACGTGGCGCAGTAATGGCGGCGCGCCTGCGTGTGCGCAGCGAGGCGCGCAGCGCGGGGATTCCCCCGAGATTTTGTGGGAATCTCCGGAGAGAATTGATTCTGCATTAATGCTGCATGAGAATGTGTAAGCTTTTGGAGATCATTTTCTGACGGTTTTTCTGTCCTTTGAGACGTGTAGCTATAAGATGGAGAACGGGTATTGGATATGATTGGTCTACGAGCGTAACCACATGTCTTGCTCGAGATCTTTCACTTCAAAGTTCTCCACGAGTGTTGTCCGTGCACCATCAACTAAACTCGTCGCTGGAGATAGCCTACAACCAATAAAAAATCGTGTTCTATCCGCCCGGAAGGCCCCGCTCCAGCCAGTACCGTGAGATTGCATGGTGATCTCATTTCCCAGGCGGTCAGTTGTCAGCGCTCAGAGTTCGTTCTGGACTACGTGGGACACGGTATAGTCAACCCGCGGCAGACTGGTTGCTGGTGTGGCAGTGTGAGGTGCTAAACCTATTCATTTATTATTGTGGTAGCAGCATACGTTAAACTCATACTGAGATCGCTGCATCGATCTTTCTTCTGTAAAATTGATAAGCTGTAAGTTGGCTTTTCTCATTAACCATTCTCATTTGAGTAATTCTGTAGGGGCTCCAGAGGCCCCCCCGACGGTTTTTCTCGTGGCGTGACTAAACCTGAATAGACATCGCTTTCGTACCTTGTGAAACTTCCTAACTATCGAATCGGCATCAAGTAAAACTTAAAAGGAAGTTCTAAGTGGTCCATGGGCGATTCCAGGGACATGTTTTGGGGGCATGTTAACCGGTTATGAGAAGAACTAGCTCAGCTGTGACTTGCTCTATTTCTGGTACAAAATCCCTTGTTTTTTTAGCGCAATGCAATGATTGCTTCGTTACTTTATAAATGTGGTCATATCCGTGCTCACTTTGCGGTTTTGTGTTCCAGGGGCGGTTCCAGGGGTATATAATTGGGAGCATTGCATATCAGTTGCACAATGCTCTTTGATCAAAAGTAATTCTTTTATAGCAATGAGAAAGTTCTTGATGTATGGTTGCAGATAGATTTATGCGATTAGTTTCATTTTTTGGATCAGTGGCGGTGGCAGAGCGAGGTTTGGGTGCGGCAGTTGGCACGATAATGACTCGTAACCGCATTATTCTTTTGAAATTCTTGACTCTGATGTACAGAAATAATACAGATGTATGATGGATGTTTTATACTATATTTCACTTACATCAATGCACATTTACAGTTTCCATCAAGGCCGGATCCAGGAGGAAAACTAGGGGTATAATTTTCATATTTTACCGGACATGTTCATAAATAGTGTGATTTCAATCCAACTTTGAAGATTGTTTGGCCTCTGTTTTGCATCAATATCTAATATTTTCCAATGTTTTTCATGCCAGTGGCGGTGTCAGACCATAATTTGAGTCGGGTAACCGGAAAAAATTCCTACTAAGTATAATATCGTATTGAAAGAGCTGATTATGAACTCATGAGGATCTTGAGCCAAGATAACCACCGTGTGGATACATCTTACCGCCTGTAGTTCCAGAAACTTGGTGTAGCTTACATTGTCATATTGCATAAGTGTCGCCACCGGCAAAAAGTGAGGGGGCCAGACAAACTTCAACCTGATGCTGACAAAAAACTTTCAACGTTAAGATAAAAATGTTCGAATTTGTGCTCCTGGTTGCCTTCTGCAGCGGCTGGTTATAAGAATGTCCGGTTTTCTCTCATTTTGACTGAGATCAGGAAATTTTTGGCCAAAAAGTGGGGGGGCCAGGCCCCCTGGCCCCCCTTTTCCGACGCGTATGTCATATTGGACATACTGAAGTATTAAGAGTTACCGCGGCGCTGTTATCGCACTGAGGCAGTATTGGCAGCGGCGCCATGGGACCGGGTATGGTCTTGTCTCACGCCGGCCCGCTAAACCTTTGAACTGTTATCTTCCCCAATCGACGTACGCAAACCGGAAGTGTTGACACTCAGTGGCGGATCCAGGAATACATTTCGGGGAGAGAGGGGCTAAGGGCGTGAGAGAGCAATTTATAAGGAGATGCAAAACAATTAATGTTTATGAGTCCATGACCTTACTTTGTTTTTCTGCTCCTGGAGCCACCTATGAATTAGCATCAAAATACGTGCAAGCTGTCAGTTTGTATCAGAACCAGTATTTCGCAGGTAAAATTTGGAGAACTAAGTCTCTCAATACGAAAAAAACGGTAATAAGCAACAATTTTGTTACATGCCCCTTTTAAATATCCTACATCCGCCCTTGGAAACAAAACGGCAAAAATAGGTTCCTAGCATCTTTCAGTATAAGTCAAAAACGTTAAGTCACTTCAGATAAGAAAACAGCGTCAAAAGCTTTTATCCAAAAATTTGCAATATTTGCCTCTCCTGGCTCCGCCCTTGAATTTAGAATTTCAACAAACGCAAAATATATGAGTATCAGTATACAATTATCAAACTACACACGAAGTTTCATACAAATCAAATCATAAATGGAGGCGCAGTACCCAGTTGAAAGAAGTTCAAAATATCCTATTCTTTTGCCCTCCCGACCCCCTTCTGAATTCTATGAACATATATATAGCTAAAAAGAGAGTTCATATCAAAACAAACAAAATGGTTTTTGTTTCATTGAAATCGTTCGAGAACTTTCGGAGATATCAGGGAGGGGGGCGATGAAGCCCCTCCCCTACCGATTCTGACTTTTTACAGGGGTGGCGTAATAGGGTTAAGTCCTTGATGCTGAAAATGGGCAGAGGTTACAAATTCGGCCACACCCCTTCGTCAGCATCATGCGAGTAAGAAATCGCAGACCTACAAAACTCGTTCATAGGAAAAGCGTAGACCTCAAACTGAAAACAGGGTCTAAATGGACCTCAATTCGATGTCTAGGCTCCCACTATTACCGATAGTTTGGTGGGTCAGCTGTTTTCGATATGATTTTGACGAAGGACTACATCCAGATATGTAATATGCTAATTTTCAACATCAATGACTCGAGGAGAAAGGCCAACCAACAACTTAAAATTCAATAATGCTCTTCGGCGCAGCATTTCGTAATATTTCAACTTGTGTAAAGATGAAACGATCAGTTCAAACGAATATTAGCTCTTCCTGCTCTCCAAAATGGTAAGGGACAAGGTTTATGTGTTTATTCTGTGATTTAGTTGATGCTTATTTTGGAAAATGGTTTTGGTGACACTTTAACCCGCCACCGGGGGCAGATGGCCCCCTAAGGTTTTCCCGGGATAGCAGAAAAAACACGCCAGCACCGCAGTTGAGGGCCACCCCCACTGCATCATTTTCCCATCATCCCTGAAATTTTTACCCCGGGTCACCCAAGGTCAGGTCACCAGACGAGGTCAACCAGGGTCACCTCACTTCACTTTAGAGCTCTGTAAGAGCTACATTTCAAAGTCGATCGATTTGAAACTTCCTACACTTCATAACCCCTCCAGGGTCTACAAGGTGTATATCCGGGATTTTCGATTTCGTGCCCTGAGGTCAGGTCACGAGGCGACCTCTCCCATTGGAAAAGCATAGGGAAAAGTTGTTTCATGATATAAAAGCCACAAAAATGATTGCAAATACTCAGACTGCTCAGAAAAACGTTTTGGACACCCTTTCACGGATCCCAGGGGTCATATTTGCCCTTTGACTTTTCCAAGGTCATCCAGGTCACCAGGGGTCAAAACAGTATTTGGCAATAACTTTTGACCTAATTAAGCTAGAGCGGTGAAACAAACACCATCGTGTTTGTCTTGTCACTGGCTTTCATTTGATGTACGGCAAGGTCACTTTCGACCTTTCGTGACCTCAGGTCATATTAGGTCACGAGGTGACCTCTGGAGGTCAAACCACTGGCGGGAGGTCTTTACGTTCAACATAGCGGAAAAAGTACTGGCAATTTGCTATCAAATGTACTTACCAGGCCTCAATAGCTCTAATGACATAAGAGTTATGCCCAGTTTGCTCAATCATTGCATATTTGAGTGAAAATAGCCGATCTTGACCTAATTTGACCTCTGGAGGTCAAACCATTGACCTGAGCACTAAAACATGCGAAGTAATTTCTTACTGAATTCACGCAAGCTTTCTATTGCACTTTGCAGATTTGCGCTAACGCCCATATTTTCGGAGTTAGAGGGGGCCATCGATGGCCCCCGGTGGGGCGAAGGTGGCGCCAGACCCCCGGTGGGGCGCGGGTTAAGTAACACTCATTTGAAAAAGCCAGGGACATCGCCATAATTTGTTTAGGACAGACTGTATGGGGGACAGCTGATGATGTGGCGGAAACAGCTTTCTCTGACGGAACTGCAAACATCAACGAAGCTGCACATGTATCTTAAATAAAAAAGGGATTTTGTGTAATTGCTAAACTATGCACCAAGGTAAGAAATTCAAATGGTAACATGCGTGCATGATTACGACATTCATTTTATCAAGATATCAAGATGTCAAGAAGCTTGTCTCGATTTAGCATATAAACCGCATGTGTTCGACACTTTAGGAATTTACTTACCTTACCACGCTTATGAAGAAAAATAAGGTAATAATCCATTCATTTGGAATATATTGCGGCAGCATCTACTATCTCTAGAATAAGGAATGACATAAAAAGTGGGAAACATTTTTCAACACTAACGTGTCTAAGTTTTGCTAACTCTCCCCCTCCAAATGGGCTCTTGATCCACTGACGACACTACAATGGCCACCACAAGAAATGCCCTCCCCCACTGATTTTTTTCTTGACACGCGCATTGACGGGGGTCTGAGCCACCTTTGCATTGACGGGGGGCGGGTACCCGCCTCCCCCTAAGATCTCGAGAACCACGGTAGGTAGCGAAAAACGGTAAACGGCGTTGGGCTGCCCGTCCACTTCTCCATCGAAAAAATTTGAACCATTTTTTGTCAGGTCACATTTAAGGTCACGAGAGGTCAAAACATGCCGTCATAGGGATAACATGTAAATTCAGTTTTTCGGTCATTACATCTGAACAAGTAAAGCTAGAGCAAAACGACTTGAACCATAATAATCCTCTCAGCAAGCCCAATCGAATGATATATAATTTGACCTTGCTAGGTCAAATCAAGGATTTGACCTGACCTGAGGTCAGGTCAGGGTCAAATTATATAAAATGCATATCATTAGAACCGCAAAGCCCAGGCGAGTCTAATGCAGCTAAAGTAAATGCTCTATCACCATCCGTTACTGAGTTATTCCGTAAAACCATTTTTCCTATGTATTTCCAATGGAGAGTTCATGCCTCGTACCTGACCTTAGGTCATCGATATCAAAAATACCGGAACATATTTTAGAGAACTCGGTGGGGCCATTATGTGATATGAGTTTCAATCGGATAAGTTCACCCTGCTCCGACTTATGCTATCTTAAACTTTTTTTGAGGTCAGGTCACTTGACCTGTACTGGTGACCTGACCTGAGATGACCTAACCTTAAAATTTTCACAGAAGTTGTAAAAACGATGAAGGTAAAGGTATGCCAAGTACGGCGGAGCTACTCGCCGCCGTTTTTCTGCTATCTCCGAAAAACCCGAGGGGGGCGGGTACCCGCCCCTCGTCAATGGGCGTGTTAAAAAATGGCCTGCCCCAAAGAGATATAAATCCACCCACACCCTTGCACCTTTCTCTAATGTTTGAGGTGGACAACAGGTTTGCTGAGGAGAGAAGGCCTAGAAATTTCTGAAGATTTCTGACCAAGGAGGGCGGTCAAGCATTTTTTGAAGATTCCTGACAAAGGAATCTTCAAAACCGCCTGTCTCTGACAGAGCGTTAACCGAGGTTAACTGAAACTCTCTGACAGAGCGTTAACCAGTTAACTGAGACCGCTCGTCTCCGAGCGGTCTCAGTTACACTGGTAGTCCGCTATAGGCCTCCAGACGACGATGCAGCCCTCCTCTGTCTGTCGTCCGCCCTGGAAAGATTCAATGGCGGTGATAGACTAATTGCAGTAGGTGATTTTAACCTGCCGGAGATCAGTTGGAAGCTGGGGGCGGGCCGAGTGGTCCCCACTCTGATCCGTCGTACAGCTCGAGCGTGCCTATTCCTGGACAACTGCAACATACTCGGGCTGCACCAGTGGGTATGCGACCCTACCAGAGGCAACAACACACTGGACCTAGTGTTCTCGCGCGGACTGATCTGCCGGACTGTGGTTGGGGATGGCTGGTTGGATTCTGACCACAGGAGGTTACGGCCATTCTCGAAATACCGGAGTGGAGACGACCTGTTGTAACTCGCACAACGGCTTTCAACTATAAAGAAGCCGACTTTGCCGGACTTCGTCGTGCGCTCTCTCTTCTCCCATGGACCATTCTGGATGAGATGGAGCTAAACGCAGCCGTCGACTCTTTCTACAGCATGCTCGAGGCTGCAATAACCGACTACATACCAACGACGACACTCCGACGCAAATATCCGCCGTGGTTCAGTGCAGCCGCACCACGCACTACGTGAAAAGAGCAGGCTTTCCGTAGGCTTCGCCGAAACTCCGTTCCGGAAAACAGACGCGTATTTGAAGAAAAGAGGAAAGTCCTCAAGGACATCTGTCAGCAGTCTTACGCTGACTATTTGTTCAAACTGGTCGAGTCCTTCAAAACTAACCCTAAGAGGTACTGGTCATTTTTTAAATGTTTTAATGGTAGGGGTAGCGTTTCTCCTGTTTTATCTAGTGTCAATGGGCTAGTGTCTAGTGATGCTCAGAGGGCATCATTATTGAATGAAGCGTTCTCTTCCAAATTTTGTCATGATCGTGTTGGCCTGTATCCCAACGACCCTGACTTCCACACGCCTGTGCTGAGCGAGATAGATATAGGTCAGGGCGAGGTCCATACACAGCTACTTTCGATAAATGCCGCCAAAGCGTGTGGTCCAGATAACATAAGCGCTCGAATTGTCCGTGAATGTGCTGCTGAGCTGTGTATACCTCTCACTAAACTTTTTCAGAGGTCCCTGCGGGAGGGGTTTTCCCAGAAAAATGGAAAAGGCAAACATTGTTCCCATTTACAAAAAGGAGACAAGAAAGACCCCCGAAACTATCGCTCTGTTTCACTTCTACCGATCTTTGGGAAAGTTTTGGAAGCCATAGTATTAAAAATGTGTACGCTCATGTTTCTTCTGTCCTCTCCGACTCACAACATGGATTTTTACCGCGTCGATCGCGTGTTTCGAACCTGGCGACATACCTCCATGATGCTTGGAGTGCTATATCGGACGGTTGCCGACAGACGCCATTTACACGGACTTTTCGGCCGCATTTCAGAGCGTGAATCATGAATTATTGTTACACAAACTACGAAACTCGTACCACTTGAACGGAAAAATTATCGATTGGTTCGTTTCGTATCTATCCGGCAGGGTACAGAGAGTCATTGTGAATGGGCAAACATCAGACTGGAGAAATGTGACGTCGGGAGTACCGGAAGGTGCGCTTTTAGCGCCCTTAATGTTCGCAATGCACATTAACGATCTACCTGGAGTAGTTTCATCCCGTTGTGTCATGTTCGCTGACGACGTCAAATTGTACCGTAGAATTACATGTGAGGCTGACTGTGAGGAACTCAGAAGGATGTCAATTACCTGTGTACGTGGTCGAATACCTGGAGGCGGAATCTCAACCCAGCCAATTGTGTTGCATTCACCATGAGTCTCAAAACCCGACCTATCCAGCATGCATATACTGTTGACCAAACATACTTGGAGCGTGTTTCTGAAGTATGTGATCTAGGCATATTATTGGACTCAAAATTGAATTTTTCTTCGCACATAAATAAGGTTGTCTGTAAAGCTAACAGAGCTCTAGGCCTAATGATTCGTTCATTTCAAAAAAACATTCCCGGACGGAAATTCAACCATAAAACATTACTTGCTACGTACTTCGCAAACGTACGGTCTATAATGGAATATGGCAGCGTGGTCTGGAATGGCGCTCCAAAACCCACATAGACCGTATTGAACGGGTTCAGCATAAATTTTTATTTGGCTTGCGTCGAAATCGGTCTCTATCACCACAGAACAATCCCTCTCGTATCCAAATCTTCTTGAAAAATATAAGCTACAATGCATGCGAGATAGGTATAACCAACACGACATCATGTTTCTAAAAATCTGTATAATAGTCGAATTGACTCTTCGTTTTTACTGGCATGTTTTCCTCTACGTGTTCCAAATCGCGCCACTCGGCAAAGGATGCTGTTTTATGAAGAGTTTGCTCGCGTTGAAACCGTGAGGCACGGAATTTTAGAAGAGTTGTTCGCCGAGTGAATGACTTGATCACCAGGAAACCAGATGTTGACTTTTTTAAATTCATCAGCATCATCTATTAAAGCCATCTTATTGAGACATGACTAGCATTTGCGCATCCGAGTGGAGAATCATGTTAGCGAACTCCATTTTCATCATTTGTATGTCATTTTGTCATGATTTTACCTGCATCTAGTCATTTTGTTTGATTTCTAATGCTTTTGTCTTCTTAGTGGTATTATTATTTATGCTCGCTCATTGTAAATAACCATGTGTTTTAGCTGCTTGACTTCACCTGTCAGTGGGCACCGCCTGTTGGTGATATATATTAATAAATAAATAAATAAATAAATAAAGGGGGAGGGGGAATCCGAACTCCCCCAATTTTGGCTGACGTCATGTGTGAGCAGCCCCTTACGTCCCGGCTCGTGGTACGGTACGAAAATTCCGGGCTTTTGTTAGCCTGATGATCGGTAACTATAAATATGGATGATTATTGATCAATTGATTAATGTATGATAGGAAATGAAACTATGGGTGGTTTTTTCAGTACATATTTCTAGCGGTCATATGCGTCGCCACTGAAAAAGGTGAGGGGAGCAGTCAAATTTCAACCTCTTCCTGACAAGAAAATTTCCCGCTTAGAAGGAAAAACTCGCCAAATTCTGGCTTCTTGTTACGTTTCCCACACACTAGTTAAAGAATTTCCGATTATGTTCTAATTTGACTGACAGTGTCCATCATAACGCAGACCAGGCTTCTTTCTGCTAACATAAGCACATTATCCGGTCCTAACCAATCAGCATCAGCTGATAATGAACGCTCTCATTCTGGTGAAAAAAGATGGATGATCCACAGGAAACCACAGCGACACAGCTTTTGCCAACGTGCATGTATGCATGTGCATACATACCTACTGGTATGTTATGCTCTTACGCAGGCCTGTTCAAAAGGGATTTTGTGGCATTACCCAACTCTAAATGTTGGCAGTTTTCAGGCTACGTCGTAATTTATAAACTTTATAAGCAGGTTCTTTTTTGTTCAGCTTAAAATTGCCTCTTCCATAGTTTACATATTTTCTCTTGGTACTATACATTGTGAACGCAACACAATTTTACTTTGGCAAAAAGAATAGATTTGATGAGTCAGCCAATGGCTTACTTAGGCCTTGAAAGAGGACCACATTGGAAAATGGTTTGTTCCGAACGTGTCTCCATCCTGAAACCTTTAAACGTTTTCCAATTCCGGCAGCTGATGGTCTCGACAAGTCACTGTATTTGCGATCTCATTTGTCAGCGGATAAGTGGCAATCCAGAACGCTAACAAGGAAGTGTAAATAAAGTTTTTAAAGCTGAAACGGATCTTTATTATCCCTTTGTCACGGGTGAAGTCATCGTCAGGAACGTTATTGGATCTGAGGACTTTTCCCGCCAAGCCGACTGACTGAGATGAAGTGTAGGGGCGGATCCAGGTTTTCCTCAAGGAGGGGGTGAATTCAAGACTCGGGGGGCTGTCGTTTGCGAAGGGGGCCCGTGACTCGGGGGTGGGGCGAAAAAAACGTTAAACTCAGCTTAAGTTAAAAAAGGTGCCCCTTCCCCAACCTGGGGTCATTTTACAGGTTACCACCACACCTACACGCTCGCACGCACTATATAGTCAGTATATACATATACAGACAGGGATTTTCACTCATAGCACCCTTGCAGGGGGCCCGGCAGCTGCGCCTGGGAGGCGTTTCTTTCCAGTGCTTAAGGTCGGCCCAAGGTGAGGGCGATCGCCCAATCACCTCCACCTTGGATCCGCCCCTGGTGAAGTGTGTGATAGAAACAACCCAGCTCAGTCTTTAACTATACACTTTGTATGTTTAGTTGTTTCACATATCTTCCCTGGTTTGTCCAAAATCACGATTATGAAACAGATAAGCAGGAATAGCATTTAAGAGAGCCAAAGATTCAGGGGGCACTGCGCTACACTTTAGTGTGCCCTCGATGCTAAAGAAAGCAGGACCCAAAGATGGACTAAATACGTCACTTAATTGGACGCATTTAGAGTGCGGCGCAGTGCTTTTCGTAAAATTTCAAAAAGCAAATATTTAAAAGAAACTTAAAAGACATCCGCTGGCGTTCCACTCCCATCCCCGGTCACAATCCTGTCGAAAGCTCGACAACACACATAACTGCATCTTATAATTTCATGATTTGATCGGTAATTAGATAAACTGATCGGTAATCATAGATATAGGTGAATGTTGATTGATTTATTAATGTATATGTATGATAATTGGTAATGAACCTGTGGGTGATTTTGTTACTAAATACTTACAATGGCCATATTTCTCCCCACCGAAAAAGGTAAGGGGACAGTCAAATTTCCCCTCCACCTGACAAGAGACCTTCCCCCTAGAAAGATAACACACCAGATTTTGGTTTTTGGTTTTATTGTTTTAACCACACACTGGTAACAAAATTGTCCGATTATTTTCTAATTTGACTGAAATTGGTATTTTTCCATGAAAAGCCTGTCCCCCTGTTCCTCCCTTCTCCGGCCCGTATTGCAACAGTTACAATCTTCTGACTGTTTCGCTAAGCCAGTGTAAAAAAACCATCAAGTCAAATAGTTTTCATTCCATTCTGTTCCAGAAAATGTGGGACCGTTGGCTCTCGTTTTATCGTAAAATCCTCAATCAAATTTAACTTTCAATCAAGCCTTTATTCTCCCTGTTTTGCATTGCAAGATCAACTTTCGCCACGGGGGGTTCACGGGGGGATGGGTGGGCGCATAGGCGCAGGAACTGGGGGGCAGGGGCGGCTGCCCCCTCAAAATTTCGGACTGGGGCAGTGCCCCCACTCTTGAACCGATTCCGGACCTTTTGTTAAAAAATCAAGTGATAGGCCGAATAATATTTGACCCCAACAACGGTGGTAACTTTTACCCCCTCCAAACTTGGAAGAAGTTCCAGCGCCTATAAGTGAGCGCTGCCTTTGGTTTCATGCAGAACCCCCTGTTCACGTCCAGCAACGATGGCACGGTCATTGGACAACGTCGACATCAACAGCGACATCGACACGGTCACCGACCAACCAGGCGCCTGGGAAATGTCCGCACTGTGCCTACAGCGCCCCGAAACTGACTGGTAAGTGATGGAGGCGTAGGAACCCTGTTCCGCAGGCGCAGCCCTGCCGGAGTCCGTGCCTTCACCGCTGCTGACCAGTCGGCTTGTTACTGGCTGCCCGTACACATGGGGTACCGCCCACAGGCGGATCAAGGGGGCAAGTTTGGGCACTTCCCCCATCGACTCTCTGGCGCCCCCTGAAAGGTCGATAGCACCCCCTGAAATGCCGCTTGCCACTTCCTCCCCCCGGGTGTGATTATCACCGTCCCCGCGATAGGATTTAGCGACCACTTGATAGGTTCTTGCGCCCCTCCCCACCTGGTCCGGATAGCACCCCCTTTCGACTATGAAGAGGGAAGGACGCCCCTAATAAGAAATACTGGATCCGCTGCTTGCGTTTCCTTCTTTAAGCCGCCCTTCCAAGGCACGCCGCTGCAGCGGCGTCCCGTGCTGCGGGTCATACAAGCGTGCTGCCAACCCTCTGAGCAGGACCAGTCTGTCCAGCCGGAGCCCGGCCGCCTCCGTATGTATGTGGGGACGTATCCTGCGTCGCGCAGACGTCTCCAAATAGTATGCGCAGGGGCGCAGCCAGATCTTTGGTATGGGGGGCACACCAACTTTGAGGGGCACCCCGGGAGAGAAAGTACACTTTTAACGTAACCTAAAAGACTTACTATATCTTAGTCAATATTAACTGTTGGGTACCTTTGGTCCAAGAAAAATGCAAATCAAGCATTGATGGAGAAGGAAAACTGAAATAAAAACAGAAAACAAGAAAAGTGTCATCGAAATCTCATGAAAATAGCCAGAACACGACTTTTTGGGATAGATTTAAGGACAAATCAGCCAACTCATGCAAGTTCTTGACATCAGAGAAATCAGCGGAGACTGTGATATCTGTCACCATGTGCAAGCTAAGACATACTGGAGTAAAAAATTCATTTGTTATGCCCACTGGTTTTGTCGTGACGAGTGAGCCCTGGTTGAAAGCGGATGAAGTTCCTCGCCTCCCACAATGGCCGTGGGAGGAGTGGCATAGAGTCTTTGGAACGATAAAATTTTTTTCTGCCGGAACAATTTGGGAGATACCTTTTGAACGCTTTTATAAAGTTCTATATTTTCGAGGATTGGTCCCAGTTAAGAGTAAAGAAAAGGTAATTTTGACGGGCATGGTGTGACAGGGCTGAAAATTGTGAATACTAGTTCTTTATTTAAATTAATTGGTAGAAATCCTGGTTTAGGGGACTGTGCTCTGAGCTCAGGGGCACATGCCTTTTTATCATCCCTCCCCAGAATCTACCAGTATAATAAGCAATGTATATGACCAGGGGTGCCTAGGCTTCACAAGCAGTTTTAGCGATGCCTCATTCCTCGTTAACTCCATTTTACAAGGTGAGTTTCCTTTGTGTTCTTATTCCCCATCTATTCAAGACCAGCTCTGGGGCCCCTTAGTGTGCATCAGAGCCCACCAGAGCAGTTTCCCCATCCCCCGAATTGTTTCTCCAGGGAGAAGACTAGCTCAGTGACCCCGCCCCGAGATGATGGGAGTTGGCCTTGTGTTCTTATTCTCTGTCTATTCAAGACCAGCTCAGGGGGCCCCTGATGTAGATCAGGGCCCCAGAGCAGCTCATGCTTCACCCAGGAAATAGACTAGCTCAGTGGCCCCAGAGATGGTTCATCAGACTAGCTCATCGGTTCCAGATGGACTCATATGGCCTTGAACCAGCTCAAGGAGCCCCAGAACAGTTTAAGGCGCCAGATCACTTCAGGGGGCCTCAGGCCGACTTAAGGGGCTCTCACAAAATCAGCGCCCAGACCAGCTCAGAGTACCCACAGAAACCAGATCCGCTCTTGGGCCCCAAATCAGCTCTTGGGGCCCCATATCAGTTCAGGGGCCTCAAGTCAAGTCAGGGGGCAAGATCAAGTCAGGGGCACCGAATTAGTTCAGGGATCCCTCACCAGCTCGGGGCCATTCGGGGCCCAACCAGTTCAGGAGCTCTAAAGCTGCTCAGGGTACACCAGATCGGCCCATAGGGCACCAGACCAGCTTCGGGGACATGCAATCAGATCAGTGGTCCCCGACCAGCTCGGGGCCCAGATCAGCTAGGGGGTACCAGATCAAGTCAGGAGGCACTTACATAATCAGCTCAAGGGCCCATACCAACTGAGGGACTCTCATCGGCCTCTGTGGACCCAGCTTAGCTCAGGGCTTTAGAACTGCTCAGGAAATCACGCTATCAACCCAGGAGGCCCAGGTCAGCATAAAGGGCACCTTATTAGCTCAGGGGGCACCAGACTAACTCATAGGGCATCATCATCTGGGCTCAGGAGGCACAATGATGACTCAGGAGGCACCATATCAACTAAGGGGGCATTAGTTTAGCTCAGGGAGCAATACATCTGCTCAGGGGGCACCAGATTGATTAGCTCGGGGGCCCAGGTAAGTTGAGTCCCTAGACCAAAGTGAGGGTCTAGATCAGCTCAGGGAGCACCAATCAGCTCAGAGGACAAGGGATCAGCTCAGTCTTCCCCGACCAGCTCGGGGCCCAGATCAGCTCGGGGTTACCAGATCAAGTCAGGAGGCACTTAATCAGTCCAGGAGCCCCATACCAGCTCAGGGGTTTTCATCAGCCTCAGTGGGCCCATCTCAGGGCCCCAGAGCTGCTAAGGAAATCGTTTAATCAACTCAGGAGGCCCAGATCAGCTTAAAGGGTACCAAATAGACTCAGGGTGCACCAAACTAGCTCAGGGAACACCAGACTAGCTCAGAGGGCATGGGATGGGCTCAAGAGGCACAGTGATGGCTCAGGAGGCTCCAGATTGACTCAGGTGGCATTAGTTTAGCTCAGGGGGCACCAGATCAATCAGCTCGGGGGTCAGATAAGTTCCTAGCCCCCAGACGAGAGCAGGGGCATAGATCAGCTCAGGGAACATAAGATCAGCTCAGGGTGCACCAGATCAGCTCAAGGGGCACCAGATCATCTAAGTAGGCATCAATAACCAGCTCAGGGGGCACCTGGTCAGCTCAAGAGGCACTATATTGGCTCAGGGGACAGTAGATCAACTCTGGGAGGCATGGGATCAGGCAAGGGGGCCAGATCAGCTCAAGGGGCACTAAAACAGCTAATAGGACACCAGGAAAGCTCGGAGGCATCATACTAGCTCATAGAGGATGGATGGATTCAAGATGAACAATAATTTGCTCAGGGGGCACCGGATTGACTCAGGGGGCACCAGATTAGCTTAGAGGGCACGTGATCAGACCAAGGGGCCAAGACCAGCTCAGCGGGCACCAGAGGAGCTCAAGGGGCACCAGATTAGCTCCGCCAGTACGATTATTGGCGACGATGAGGCATTAGCTGGAAACAGATTACGTATTACGTGCCCATACTCTTACCGGGTGCTTGAAAAGGTGACAGAATGCCTTAGCTGACCAAAAAGGCACTAAATTGTCAAACATTAGTTTTCATCGCCAAATGCATTCTACTTGCATCTAAGTTCAACAGCGTAGGGCATTAAATTTCGAGCGGCACGGCCCAAACGGGGTACACCACCAAGCGATCGACGGGCACTCCGGCACCGATGGGGGAGGGCACGTGCCCACTACCCCCCTGGCTGCGCCCCTGAGTATGGGGATTATGGGTGCCCCTTGAGGATTCACCACTGCCTTGAAAAACATAAACCCTGCAACATCCGATAAAGATTTTAAATTTTTACCTCTAAAAATAAAAATGTGGGCCAAGGGCGCATCTTCAAAATCAAATAAAAAATCACTCCTAATACGATGAGATAGTGCTCACTCTAAGGGGTTCCCTTAGGAAATATCATATACCAGTCACTGATGCCAGTTCAGGACATCTTAAAAAAAGACATCTACTTTGCTATATTGGCCGGATCGCCTGTGAAAATCCATCCAGTGATCCAGTGATCTCTACTTTTCGTGGCTGCTATTTGAACCAACTGTATAAGATTTCTGCTCAATTGAAAACTAGAGCCATTCACACAACTAAGTGGTAACTTTATTCACGTATCAACATCGCCGCTGTCCGTCCAAACAATCAGCAAGCACTAACTGAACATCTATCTCGGTTCGATAGCACGTCTTGCGGTAGCAACAGAAACAGATCTTCCGACAACACTCTGGACACTGTTGCAGCGTTTCTGTACGGTTTCCGTAACCAGGGTACATACATACATACATACATACATACATACATACATACATACACTCCAGCTGGAACAAACACATCTTTGTGTTCTGGAAAAAACACATGTATGTTTCGTGGAGCAAACACATCTATGTTTCCCTTCCCAGAAGGTGCGCTCTACTTCAGTGAAATTGTACGTCAGCAACAAAGATTCTGTCTCCGCAGCATTGAAGTGGTCCGATAAACCGATCTGGTGGCAGTCTCCTCCCCTGGGATACGCCACACTCTTTAATGTCACGAGCCTTGATGGAACTTCCTGGGCACACAGATGCTGTCTGAACTTGCGGCAGTTATTATAATAGTTATTTTCATTCCAAACCTGCGCTCGAAGCGTCCTCAAGCAAAGTACATGTCTGCTTTCCCATAATGCAGTTTGTACCTGATTTTAGGCCAGCTGTTAAGCCTGGTCCTCGGACAGAACTTGAACAACCTATAGAATGTGACAAAGGTATTCAATACAAAAAAAGACTGGCGGTTTTAAAAATTCTCCTATTCTCCTAACGCTCGCACTGGAGAGGGACCTGGGAGCCCCCCCCCCCACCTTTTTTCCAAGGTGGCCGGAGAACCACCCGTAGTCAAAAAACGATACTGGGCCACATTTTACAGAAATTAACGGCGCGTCAGGAGATGAAATAATTTTGAAAATCCGTAGAATTTTGCTTACTTCTAGGCTTTTAAAATCAGGCCTGCATTTTGAGATCACCACAATCGCACGGTCGGACCAGTTCGCATGCATTGGAGACCGAGTTGTGACCTCATGACACCATATAAGCGTGATGATTTGTCAAGGTAACCTAACATAAAGGTCAATTTCAAGGTCAAATATCAGAGGTCATGGTCATATCAGCACTTTTAGGGTCGATAAATTTAAAGGTACACACTGACAAGTTGGATATTACCACGGGTATTGACGGGGGCGGGTACCCGCCCCCCTCGGGTTTTTCGGGGATAGCAGAAAAACGGCGCCGCGTAGCGCCACCGTACTTGGCATGCGTTTTCCCTCATTATTTTTACAACTTCTGTAAAAATTTTAAGGTTAGGTCATCTCAGGTCAGGTCACCAGTACAGGTCAAGTGACCTGACCTCAAAAAAAGTTTAAGATAGCATAAGTCGGAACAGGGTGAACTTACCATATTGAAACTCATATCACATAATGGGCCCACTGAGTTCTCTAAAATATATTCCGGTATTTTTGATATCGAAGGTCAGGTATGAGGCATGAACTCTCCATTGGAAATACATGGGAAAATGTTTTTTACTGAATAACTCAGTAACAGATGGTGATAGAACATTTATTTTAGCTGCATTAGCCTTGCCTTGTCTTTACGGTTCTAATGATGTGCATCTTATGTAATTTTACCTTGACCTTACCTCAGGTCAGGTCAAATCCTTGATTTGACCTAGCAAGGTCAAATTATACATCATTCGATTTGGCTTGCTGCGAGGATTCATATCGTTCAAGTCGTTTTGCCCTATCTTTACTTGTTCAGATGAAATGACCGAAAACCTTAATTTACATGTTATCCCTATGACGCCATGTCTTGACCTCTCGTGACCTTAAATGTGACCTAATAAAAAATGGTGCAAATATTTTCGATGGAGAAGTGGATGGGCTACCCAACACCGCTTACCGTTTTTCGCTACCTACCGTGGTTCTCGAGATCTTAGGGGGGTATCCGGCCCCCGTCAAAGCGAAGGTGGCTCAGACCCCCGTCAATGCGCGTGTTAAATATATTCAAAATTAAATACACGGACACGTTTCGTTACTTCTTCAGCGTGTGTTTGAAGAGTAGAACTATCTGTCGACATATACAGGTTTCTGGGAACTCACGTGAGACTAAACGTGGATAATATTTGCCAATATTTTTGATATTGCGCAATCCCCTCTTTTGGAATTTAGATTTTCTTTTTGTTCAATTAGAGCCGACTCTAAACTCCATTGCAATTAAGGCCGACTCCATTGAACAACAAGAAAATATAAATTCCATAAGAGGGGATTTCGCGATATCAAAAATATTAGCAAATATTATCCACGTTTAGTCTCACGTGAGTTCCCAGAAACCTGTATTCGTCGACAGATAGTTCTACTCTTCAAACACACGCTGAAGAAGTAACGAAACGCGTCCGTGTGTTTGATTTTGAATATATTTAATATCCAACTCGTCAGTGTGTACCTTTACCTTTATCGTTCTGTCAAATGGCTCTTCAACTTTTCGGGTCATTGGCCCCAGTGCTTCTGGTCAAATGGCTTTATGCAGTCTGACGTATATTATGCTATTATGTCATAGTTCAGGTAACTGAATGTCAAGATCAAGGTCAAATTTCCAGGTCAAAGGTCAAGTTTAAAGGTCATGGGTAAATTTAGATCCTCATGTCCTGCTCAACGGTTGCTACAGTGCCAGTTTTAGTGTACGTTATACGGTGTGCACCATATTGTGAGGTCACAGGTCAATGAACTGGAATGACATTGACCCCAAAACGTTAGGAAATACTTTTTACTCTCTCTCTCTCTCTCTCTCTCTCTCTCTCTCTCTCTCTATAACACTATCCTTGAGCATATTTCTGGATTTTCCTGCATAATTACGGTATTTCCCAATTGGTCCCAAGCACGTCCAAGATTTGAAATTTATGACATCGTCTGACCTAAAAATATTGACCTAGGTCTATGAAAATTAGCTATGATGTAGATCACCATAATTGCCATCCATACCCCAACCGGAATTTTTCTACGCCTGTTGAAGATCCATTTGACAGAACGATAAAGGTAAAGGAACACACTGACAAGTTGGATATTAAATATATATTCAAAAGCAAGCACACGGACGCGTTTCGCAGCTTCTTCAGCGTGTGTTTGAAGGGTAGAATTATCCGTTGACGCATGAAGGTTTCTGTGAACTCACGTGGGCTAAACGTGGATAATATTTGCCAATATTTTTGACATTGCGAAATCTCCTCTCTTGGAATTTAGATTTTCTTTTTGTTCAATTAGGGCCGACTCCAAAAACTTTCTTCTGTTTTATGGTAGACCTCTGTGGAGAATTTCTGCATTTTTCCAGTTTGGTAAGTGGTCAAATTGTTCGGAGTGTATTACAAATGAACTCGTGGTTTTATGATTTCTAAGGTCTGATTTGTGTTCGTAAATTCGTTTTTGCAGGCCGCGATACGTCTCCCCGTAGTAGAATCTTGTGCAGTTTTGACATGGAATTTTGTAGACGATGCTGTTCTCATTGCTGTTTTTCGAATCTTGCTTCTTTTTGATAAGGTCTCCAATTTTCAAGCCTGTGCTTGCAATAAACCTAATCTCTGCTTGTTTCAGTGTCCTTTCTAGTATTCCGTGTTGAGATGTTTTCGGTCCTACAATAGTTCTCAGTGGCGTTGCACTTGTTTTTCTTGAGTTTCTAATCTTTTTGCCTTCAAAAGACATCTCACGATAAATGCTTTAAAGCATTTAAAGCATTTATGCATTAAATACGCATTTATGCATTAAGCATTAATGCTTTAAAGCATTTAAAGCATTTATCGTGAGATGTCTTTTGAAGGCAAGACGATAGATGCTTTAAAGCATTTAAAGCATTTATGCATTAAATATGCATTTATGCATTAAGCATTAATGCTTTAAAGCATTTAAAGCATTTATCGTGAGATGTCTTTTGAAGGCAAAAAGATTAGAAACTCAAGAAAAACAAGAGCAACGCCACTGAGAACTATTGTAGGACCGAAAACATCTCAACACGGAATACTAGAAAGGACACTGAAACAAGCAGAGATTAGGTTTATTGCAAGCACAGGCTTGAAAATTGGAGACCTTATCAAAAAGAAGCAAGATTCGAAAAACAGCAATGAGAACAGCATCGTCTACAAAATTCCATGTCAAAACTGCACAAGATTCTTCTACGGGGAGACTTATCGCGGCCTGCAAAAACGAATTTACGAACACAAATCAGACCTTAGAAATCATAAAACCACGAGTTCATTTGTAATACACTCCGAACAATTTGACCACTTACCAAACTGGAAAATGCAGAAATTCTCCACAGAGGTCTACCAAAAACAGAAGAAAGTTTTTGGAGTCGGCCCTAATTGAACAAAAAGAAAATCTAAATTCCAAGAAAGGAGATTTCGCAATATCAAAAATATTGGCAAATATTATCGAGGTTTAGCCCACGTGAGTTCACAGAAAGCTTCATGCGTCAACGGATAATTCTACCCTTCAAACACACGCTGAAGAAGCTACGAAACGCGTCCGTGTGCTTGCCTTTGAATATATATTTAATATCCAACTTGTCAGTGTGTTCCTTTACCTTTATTTTCTACGCCTCTTAATTTCCGAGATCTTAGGAGGGGTCAACCAGGCCCCTCCAGTGCGTGTTAGTGCTACTAGACCCCTCTCCAGTGCGAGTGTTAAATCATGAAGGGTCTTGACTAGGAGACCCGGCTTTACTATCCCAAAGAAAAAATTTCGACAATTACAAATTAATTTGGAAGTCAAAGCATAGCGTCCCACAAAAACACAGGTCACCCCAAAGCCCCTCACCAGTCAGTTGCCAGCCGACCTACGTCGGGTAAATATCGATTGCCAGAGCGTCTCAGGGGAATCGATCCCAGCCCTGGACGTGCCCTGCCACTGCATGTTCCTGAGCAGCGGGCCGGAGACCAACGCTCTACCAACTGAGCTACCGGAGCTGCTACGAGTGAGACATATGAGAAATAGCCATGTGGAGTTCACGTGAAACACTTCAAATGCAAGCTTGTATTGAAACAAACCAGCTGCAACACCCATCATTCATTCCCAACCCTTACAGATGGTCTTTTCCCCAAAATTCCCCCATGTTTTCTTTCTTTAAAGTTTGAAGATTCCAAATCAGATTCTAATCTATACACTGTCATCACATGTTATAAACGTATGATTGTTTTTTACTTGACGCAACGGCCCCTTAACGGGAATGTGGCACCTTGGTCGAATCCCGTAATTTAGCGGTAATTTCAGCCGAAAATAATGAAAATGTCTACGAGTTTTCTAAAAAAAGTACAATAAGCTCAGTATTTTGATTATCAAAATGCTCCTCTATGGTAAGAATTAAATATCTGCCTGTGCATGAAGCCATGATCTGGCAACCACTACCATATTCAATGGGCTTCAATGGGCTTACTACTCACCGTGACGTCAGCATGTCGTCAGGCCAACAGCTGACAACTGTGGCCGGCTCCTTGGGTAAATTTCATTTAGGTTTTTAGCTGTTCTCTACAGAAATTTCGAGTTTCAAGACAAATGATATAATGGGTACCGGGTTTTTCGACACGCTTTACAACTTGGCTATCTCAGTTAAAGTCACGGTATAAAGGTGCCACATTCCCTTCAATGGCCAGGCCATGCGGCGTCGGATTGGGACGTGGTAGGCCGGGCCTGTGTTAAGACACTCTGACATCTACAGAAACGTTATACTAGAATGACAATGCAATTCAAATGGTACCAAAATTAGCCCCCCGGTTATAACACTGCACAGTAACACGAGCGCTGGAATATATTTTGGAGCGTTTGTGGAGGCTCAGCACAGCTCTCCGTGCAAGACCACGCATCTATTATTGGAATGCAGAAGTGCATTGGCTGAGCCTCAGATATCTGTAGAAGAGTTCCACGACCCCCAAAACAACCACTCCCTTCAAAACATTGTTCCTTCAAGTAGACTGGAGCCATCCGGTCGGCCAAGTGTCTCCTACAAGCCTACTATTTTCTCACATGTCTTCAGGTGCTTAAGTAGCTTGAAAAGAACGTTTTGCACTGGCCAAATAAGCTCATTTCAGAACATTTTTGGGAAACTTGGTGTTAAAAACAGATTAGGTGGAATTTTGCGCTTCAATTACCACGGTAGAAATTGTTACAACCACACATGAGGGTAGAAATCGGGAAATTATTGAGCGCAATGTATTCAATTCCTGGTCCAAAACGAGTAAGATCGATTTCTGTTGTGAACTGGAGCTACCGCCAACACAGACCCTGAACTAATTATGGAGTATCTTCGAGGTAGCTAAACAAAGCTAGGGGCAAACATCAGAGGTCATTTCTCATTATTTGACACATTTCATCGTACGAAAAGGTATGATCAGATGACATTCACATTTTACTACTACATTACACACTACTCAAGCCGTGATTTCCCCTGACCCCGATGGATCAAATTTCCATTCAAACACCCACTCTCACCCACCCATTTTGTATACCCTGTCCACAGTCCAGTGCAGACCATCTCTCTGCGCGGTGAACACTAGATGTGATGCTGAGCTGGGGCCACCGCCGCCAGAAGCGCAGACAGCACACCTCGCCGAGGACAGCTTTTGTACGACACTCGGCGTCACCTGTCCAAGCTGTAGAGGCTGATGCATTCCCCCGTCTCACCGTCGAAGCGGTCACGAAACGCCTCCGGGGGCGTATAGGTCAGGCGCGGACTGGCCTCCCCCGTTCCGGATGAGTCCATTTGGGCGGCGGCCTATCACACGTGGGTGTGAGCATTAGTCAGGCTCTCCCCGTCGCCTTGGTGCGTTGGCGTGAAATACTGAAAACACACGGGATCATTTTGTCGAGTGAGTCGATGTGATATTAAAAAAGCGACAGGAGGAGAAAGAAACCTATGGAAACTTTAAACTAGGCATGTTACTTCTATACATACTATATATGGGTTTGAAAAGTCAACCCCACCGTCGTTGAGTGAAGCATTCGCAGTGGAAAGAGCGTCAATAGTGGAAGCACAGGGTGAAGGGTAATAGATGTAATCCTCCCATCTATGCAAATGCATAGCGACATATGTTTTCAGTTTAGCTTAGGATCAGTTCAACAAGTCACAATTGTCAGAGTTGCAGACCCTATTCTGGAAGAAAGGCACTACCGTCCTAGGCGGATCCAGGATTGCCGATGGGTAGACATGTTTAGAGGAAGCGTCATGCCAAGCCTGCCTCGGAGGGGGAGGGCGTGATTCCCCTAGCCCCTGGTATCCGCCACTCCGCCACTGTTGAACGGTTTATTTTACTAGGTTTTTGATTTCAGAGGAAAGACTGGGATTGAATATGGAATATTTAGATAGTATGCTACCTCTGCAGTACAGGACTACATATGCTGGTGCTTTGGTCAAGGTAATAATTTTGCATAGGACCAAAATCGTTGTTTTGATAACGTCTTAACTTGACATTAAAAAGCTATATTTTTGCTAATAGCTAATAGCATTTCAAGACGGGAAAAATGATTTTTAGAATTTCAGACATCTTCTGTCCATAAAACTGTTTTTAGAATTTCGAAAAGTTGTACATTCCCCTTAAGAAGCACACTCGTGCAGCGGTGTTCCTCCACAACAGGTAAGTTCTGAGGGAAATGAAACATGAAACTAGTTTCTTCCGTATGCTCTTCGCGAATGATACCTAAGTTCCAATCCCATAACGGTGCAAAATTCCCTTTAAAATATGGACAAACTCTCTCATCCACGGATCCTAATGAACTCCTCCATACACGCCGCTGCCGCCCGGGACCCGACGAAGGAGACTGACGCTGTCGTGGGAGCCCGTGTAGCAGGCGGGAAGGGTCTCTTAAAGGCTCATAGCTCCGCGCCTAACGCATGTATCAGCACCCCGTGACGCGTACGACGAGATCAGGATGAGGTGGGGTGAGAAATGGGGCGTAACGACGACCTATTTACCTTTCCGGCCTCGATGTCTGCCGACCCGGAAATGGTGACGCGAGCGCGCGCTCGCATCGCGTCCAAGTGACTCGTCTGAAAGTCACGCAGGGCTAAAGGTCAGCGTTGTCCCGGGAGACCAGAACACAAAGGTCTACTCCACCGGCTGCAACGGAAATCGTGCCGCGGCCGTGTGGACATTCCATGGTAGATCAATCAATGGATGACAATGGCACATATTTTGGTCGCTTTCTGTCGTTGAGGGTATTGGTGGTGCTGATTATGGTGTTGATGTTTACTTTCCCGCTGGTAAACGCTTTTAAATTGCAGCCGTAGGAGTTGTGAAAATCTGGACGTATGCAGCAATTTTGTGACGATTTTTGTCCTCTGTGTTTTGCAAAGAAAGCATGATATCTATGCATAAATACTACCAAAAGATCACACATTCTGGCGTGCCCCCAAAATTAGCTTTGAAATGGAAAATTTCTATGAATTTATCATTTATCTTTTTTTGCTTTTATGGATTTGCTCCTCATTCTGCTTCACACTGCCCCGACAACCCGATTCACACCTTAAGATTGTCACAGATGAAGAACACAGTATACGGTCCAAGTTAATGTAAACGGATGATATAAGGGGTTCCATAAAGTCCCACCAGTAGGTACAGTTCATCCGTTTTGAATATTTTAGGCAAGATTCATACTTTCATTAAAAAACAAGGTTTAAAAATTTCTGTTCAAACAAGGAGCAGCCTAAGCACCAGAGTTGGCCTTTCAATCCTCACACCGGTGGAGGGGGTGTTTGAACACCCCCTCGGGTTTTTCCGGCGGCACAAAAAACGGCCGCGTGAAGCACTGGCGTACTTTGCACACCTTATCCTTGATCAATTCCGCAACTGTCCTAAAAAAGTGTAAGGCTTGATTATTACAGGTCAGGTCACCATTGAAGGTCAAGTGACCTCACCTCCAAAAATGTTGAAGGAGGCATAAGTAAGACACGGGCGAATCTATCGGATTGAAACTTACTCCACATAATGGGCCCACCAAGTGCTATAAAAAGTATATTTCAAGATTTTTCATATCGATGACCCAGGGTCAGGTACGGTTCATGACCTCTCCATTAGAAATTATTAACCTTCGCCCGGGTGGGGGGTCTTTTTAGACCCCCCCTCGGGTTTTTCCAAAGTGAACAAAAAACGGCGGCGCGCAGAGCCGCCAAACCTGGTCTAGCTGTTCCTTCATCATTTTTACATCTTTCCTGAAAATTTTGGCTCAAGGTCACATCAGGTCAGGTCACCAGGCCAGGTGAAGTGACCTCACCTCAAAAAATACTTAGGACCGCATAACTAAAAGAAGGGTTAATCGATCAAGTTGAAACTCATACCACATATTGGGCCCACCAGGAGCTACAACATTTGTTCCGGGATTTTTATATTGGTGACCTAAGGTCATGTGCAGAGCATGACCTCCCCATTGTCAATACATGGGGAAAATCACGAAATGAGCTTTTCTCAGTAGGTATGGATGGAATCAACTTCAAACATCGGTTGCGACTTGCTCTTAGCCCATTTCTGAAGCTGATGCCCAACATTTTTGACTTGTGACCTTTAAAAGGTCACCTTAGGTCAAATAAGCATTTTTTGGTGTTTTTCTCTATAAATTTTTAATAAAATAGGATAGAGCTTTTATTTTGTCAACAAAGTGTTTGTATAGCCACTGGAAGACAAATGATATACATCATGACTATACCAGGTCAAGTTGGGTCAGACCGTTGACCTGGGTCAGGTCAAATTCTTAAATTTGACCTGGCATAGCAATATCATATATCATTCGATTCGTATTGACGAGAGGATTGCAATGGTGCATAAACTATGGCTGTATCTTGTTTGGTTTGGGAGCTATTAGCAAAAAGTAAACGCCCTTATGCATGGGTGGCTATGGACATTCCCAAGAATATGCCCAATATTTAGTGACCTGTAGCTCCCTAGGCTTTGACCTGACACGAAAATGAATGCCACTGTAATGAAAGCGCATCTCAAGAGCTTTCGAATGGTGTTAGAAAAATGTTTCTAGCTATCATAGTTTCTGAGATATATGAGGTTTTCTTAGTACACCTCATATTAGCGATTTTGACCTATTTTGACCTCTGGTGACCTTGATATTGACCTGACAAGAGAAATGACCGAAGTATTTTCGATATCATTTTCGAAGAGCTTTCGATTGCCGTTTTGCGCTTTTTCTAGCTCTCTTAGTTTTTGAGATCGTGGGGGGTCTTTTTAGCCCCCCCCACCAGGGCGAAGGTGGCTCGTACCCGCCACTGGGGCAAGGGTTAAGGAAAACAGGAAACAGGCTGTATTTGTGTAGATACAGGGGGCATTCCAGGACAAAACGACCAAAAATATTTCAATTTGACACCACCATGTCTAGAAAAAACTCTGAAACTTTGTCTCCGGGGTAGTTTTGGGCCAGAAACACGCCTGTGAGAATCTTAGCCCCCTCCGAACAACGGTGACCGAGTTATAGCCCGAGGCATTTTCGGGAGGTCACCTTGTAGACTCATCTTTGATGCTTCATAACTCAACAACGCTTAGCCTGATTAACAAGTTTTGTATATCATTGAACTCGTCTTGAAATATACTTTATTTTGAAAAAAGAAAATTTCGAAATTTGAAAATTTTTCACTTTTAATTTGTTTGACCTTTTCTTTTTGACCTAGCATGACCTTTTCGCAGTTGAAATTTCCACTTTAGACACGTCAAAAATTTTGATTCATAAAATAGCTTTCGATAGCAAAAATAAAATAATGCGTTCTTTCTATAAGTTCCAAATATTTACCACCGAAGGTAGGTATGTAGACCGTTTTTGACCACTGCGGCAGTACAGCCTTATGTTTAACGCCGCAAACATAGTGATTGCTTTTGTAATTGGTTGCTGGCAATCATATTGCTTTGTCTTTACTAAATTTTCATCGTGCAAGTGTCAGAATTTATGACAATTAACACGCGCCCATCCGAGGGGTGGGCAACCGGCCTCCTCAGGTCTCTACAGGTAGTAAAAAATCACCTTCGTGCAGCACCACCGTACTCCATGTATCTCTAACACAACATTTTGCGACTTCTGGAAAAATAATTTAGGTCAACTGGGAGGTGGTAGGTACCGTAAATACTGAAGTCCAGTTGGCAACTGACTGGTGAAGGGGGTGACCTGAGGTAGACGGTCGTCGTTATGCCTTATGGGACTTTCAACTTTGGTTCCTTGATTAACACTTCATCGTGCTGAACACTGCTGAACACCTGTAGGCAGAGCGCCCAGCAGAGTCTACTTCTTCACATACCAGGAAGCTGTGATCCTTAGTGCGGCCGGACCCGAAGGTCGAGACACTCCATGACCACGATGGCCTTCATCTTGGATGAGGACGCCTGTTTAATCAAAGAGTCGATTTCGAAAACCATGTTAAACCATGTTTTGTGTCAATGGTGGAATATGTACGCCTGTAAAACGATCAACCATATCAACAGACTGAAAAGGGTAGGCGTAAAAACTTGGCATAACTTGACGCAAGCTTTTAACTTGCCTTTGCCCGTTTAGCCTCGGATCTGGACTTGCAGCAGAACTCTAGGAGCGCAGCTACCATGGATAAGACGAGGCCACAGATGAGGATGTAGAATATGCCGGCCACATTACTGAGAAGCAGCTCACTGGCCTGAGACTCCTGCCCAAAACGGCACACACAACCGTTGTCATCACATCACCAGAGAGAGAGAGAGAGAGAGAGAGAGAGAGAGAGAGAGAGAGAGAGAGAGAGAGAGAGAGAGAGAGAGAGAGAGAGAGAGAGAGAGAGAGAGAGAGAGAGAGAGAGAGAGAGAGAGAGAGAGAGAGAGAGACAGAGAGAGAGAGAGCAACATTAAGCTTAATAAGTGTAGCATTGAAGCACATGGCATTTGCACAGCTTTAAATACACGTATGCAGCTATAGTTCAAATCTTTCATTGGATGTTTCAACATTTATATATTTGACATATATTACATATCATGTTATTATACGAAAAACAAAATACAATATTTACCATAACATATTATATATGATATGTATGACATCGTTGTTACAAAGTAACAACGATGTATACAGTGGATGATCCCATAACTGTTTTTTTCTCCCGGTAGAAGCAAAATGGTGATAGCCTAGAGGCACAATATTGTTAGAAAATATGAAGTTGAGCATAAAGGAGTTTCCCGATGTTTGTCTGCAACCACGAGGTTCACTGCTATTGATTCACTATAAATCTGGCAAGATCCGTATTGAGCTGGGGGCGGACCTCTTTGTCACTGCACTCGGAGTTGGTGATCCACCACCTGTTTTCCAGCTTCGCCAGCTCTCCGTAGTCCTTAAGTCGCAGAACGGCCATGTTGACAGCCTCCCTGAAGCACACGCGGTCGTCGTGTAGCTAAAACGTGACCAGTGCGTCTCCTGTTTTGATACTGTTAACATGTAAGATCTGCTCCAGTGGAGCGGGTCAATGACCTGCTAGGTTTAAGTTGGATCGGTCTAAGCTGATGTGTCACCAGGAAGCTGGCAGCATTGCAACTCAGTCATATAAGTTCACTGGTTATAGGCCTTTGTATGTTTTCAGCTCTTGAAACACACTGGAAATGGTAGTCCGTTGGATGCCTTATGTCTGACTGGCAACTGTCATTCCAAACAACACATTTTATCCATTTCCAACCCGTTTACGTTCACAACATATGCTGTTGTTGTTGCTGCCGCGTATGCTGTAAAATCTACACAAAGCGACTACGATGTGTACAGTGGATGATTTTTTCCTCTCCCGATAGAAGCAAGCATGGCGGTAACCTAGCGGGAAAATGTTAGAACATATGTCTATCACCAAAATCGAACAACGAGTCAAGCTATATCCACCTCACCATGTCTTAAATAAGCAACAACACCTCCATGGGAATGGCAGCTCCCACAAGCCTCTGACAGGCCTGCAGGACAAGTGTGGGTATCTCGACAGCCCTGCAGGAGACAGCCACCACTGCCACCATTCACTCACGTCCAGGGCGAGTCCAGCGGAGTGGCCACGCCGTAGCCCTTGGTGTCGAGGTTGCGGCCCACCTTCATAGTATCGCACGGCTGCCGCGCGTTCACGTAGTCGTTCTTCGTGGACTCCACCAGAAGGGCGTACTTGCCCTGCGGCGATCCGGGGGCGAGGAATCAAGGGAGAGATGGTGCGGAAGCTAGGTGATGCCACGCTTTTTGCTTCAGCTTTTTATTCTTTAGATAAAGCTGAGTAACTGTGGTTTGACGCGCAAAACACTTAAGAATGCACATGTCATTGTAATGAAAAAAGCATAGAATGTAACTTGAAAGCGCCTTAATGTTTTTTTATAATATTAAAGAGCTACATCACCTTTTTAAAATGCTGGAGAAATGTCCCGCCTTATTTGTCCAATTCAAAACACAATCGCACTCGAGCAACATTACATTATTTCATTTCGCAAGCGTTGGTATCTTAGCGAGATGTATGCATTTCTTCTACAGCATAAAAGCGATTGTTATGACATTTTACGGCTTACCCGACCCCAGGACAAATAGTTTCTGATAGGGCTGTTCCGGTTCCCGTTACACGACCTCACCTTTGAATTTCGAACCCGTTCAATGCCCTCCGCGTATGTCTTGACAAACACATGTTCGTTGGACGACATGAAGTCCCACATTCTCTGGTAAATACCCAGCTTCGAATTCTGTGGAAAAAGATGACTTCAGCTCGGTAGTAGATATGGGGTAGCATGAAACGTAAGAATAAGCCTGGGAGACCAAGACTGTATTCTACATCGTCAAAACTCCGTCTAAATGTGTGTACCCATCACTAATTGATTGTATGACAGAACTATGTCCAGGTATGAGACACCTGCATATCCGAATGATGTTCCAATAGTTTTTGGGAAGCCCTTTTGGTTTTTATCGATAGATACTTAACCAATCTCCTGATTTACACAGAGGTTGCAATTACAAGGCGCCGTATACCACGTAAGCTCGTACTTCACATTGTGCAGTCGAGTGCACAGCTGCTGCAACTGCAAAAGGTACTGCACTAACTGCTGCAATGCACAAGCTTCTACGGCACACTGTCACAGGCAGTTACAGCAGAAAATATGCTTTCGTCGACGTACGCAGGGTAAACAGCCTGTGTTGTACACATCCAGACTCTGGTAAAGTTGCGCCCATATAACTTTATACTAGCGCGCAGAGAGTTTACCCGCGTCTGGAAGCCTTGAGTTCCAGACTCGCTCTTCGTGAAAAGGCCGCGGCCTCTCTTTACCAGTGTTGCGAAACAAAGACAGCATTGCTTTGGGATCCTGACAAGGAATAGGCGGCCTCAGCGGAGCACAGCCGGGTCAGACAACTGTTCAGTGTTGCAGCTACCAACAATGGTGTTGACCGAGAAAAAAGTCCTTACAGGGGCTCATTGTCCAAATGCACGATGCAAGCAGCTCCGGGCATTGGTATATGCCATCCGCTAGTGTATGTAGGTAAGCCTGTAACAAATTTCAGATATGTTTATCCACGCTGCCGTTTGAAATGAGGTGGTGGCGTGAGCTGCGTGCCTGCTCCTGAGAGATTTCAGTCCAATCGATACTTTCCTCCGAGAGAAAACTACAATTTATAGTTACAGTGTGCTCAAGAAAGCTCTTCAAATTGACATTTTTAGACGATTCGGAGCCACGAACAGATATTGTGTTGGGAAATGTTACATAGCCTATTCCAGTGCAAAAATAGCATCCGAACTTGAATAGCTAAAAGAGAAAAGAGATTAGTCACCAGAATTTTAATATGAGTGCATAATGCTTACAGTGCAGGTAGTACAAACTTTTTGGAATGTAATAGGCTTAAGGATGACTTTTGGTAGATCTAAAGGAAAAATGCATTGCAGTGAGCCAGGGGATCAAAATGTGTTCTTAAATACGACCAAAAGAACACAAAAATACCGACGTTTGGCTGAAAAGACTGCAATGCGGCAGGCTCAGTAAAACCAACTTTAAGTTCAAACTTGAAGGGCCTGGGGCGAAGACAGCTGACCGGTCAAATTTTTTTTTTAAATTGGCCGAGATTAAGCTGTGTGGGCTAAGCAACGGGATTTAGAGTTCCCTCATATGCCTACCTAAACTTTTGTGCAAATTGGGACAACCTCCGGCAGATTTTCTCGTCCATGAAAAGCAGTCTCAAGGTCTTCCCATGCGTACCAAAGGTGACGAATGAAGGTTTTGAGCGCCACGACCGCCACACCTGACTTACGAACCCCTCGAGAGGGCCCTCGTATAAACAAGAGGTTGTTGTGGGGAGCTCGCTTAGGGATTACAGCCTCATTTCTCATTGCTGCGTACATGCGAGTCACAAAGAGGCAAATCTCTTCCATGACCTGCAGCTCAGGGGTGGTAATGCACGCTTGACCATGGAAGAGGAATGCTTTCAGAGCATAGATCCCTTGGTGATCCACCTGTCTTAGTGAAAGGCACCTGGTGCCCAGAACCTGTGGTAATCCTCAAGGCTTCCTCCCTCCCAGGAACAGGTATGAGTAGAGAAGTTCCTTGTAGTCCTCCCTTGGGTGAGCGCTTTTTTCTTCAGAGCATTTTTCAGCCCGTTGATGACTCGCTCCCAGTACTCTGGGAACTCCCGATTCAGAAGAGCATTGACACTTTCCTTTTCCATGCCTGAACTCCAGGAAGACGTGTCAAGCAAGCTCAATTGTGCCGAAATCGTATGAAGATGGGGATGTTTGATCGTCTGGAGAGCCCACAAGAGCTTTTGAACACGTCCGCCCAGACAGCCTCCAGTATGTAGTGGTGACAGGTCACCCAGAGAACCTCGCCTTCAAGGCCTACCTAGATTTTTACGCAGTTCCCTTCATATAGACAGATAATTGTCCAATGCCGTCGTGCCAAACACAGAGCCTCCTAAGGTATTTTCTTTTCTCCAGCTCTGTGTGATCAGGATGACAATTTGTTTGACCTGGTCTTGCCAGACAAGTCAGGAAGTAACTTACTGTCCCAGCAAACAAAGACACGAGTCCCTTCCTGAACGTTTATGGTTTACGACTTGACAGTTTCTCGATTCTTCATTCAGTGGTGTCGGATTGTGCTACGAGACAAAGGAGATGCTCCTCAGATCCTGTCCGGATGTCCCTCCAGCGACTCTCATCGCCTCCATCGCCACCAGGTTTGAGACTTGTAGCAATCCAAGGCGAAGGTGATGTCCGCGGGGAGAAAGAACGTGGATATCGTTCTCTTGGGTTTACTCCGTTTCAGGAAACTGGGATTCGCTGCTGTCCAAATCCCTGTCGTTTGTTCTTTTCGTTTTGGGATGAACACGAATACAAGGACAGGCGATCGACGTTTACGACGGTTCATGGCTTGATTTCCCTTTTTCGAGCGCTTCTCTTAATCTCTCCTCCTCGCTCTATGAGCTTCTTCCTCTTGTGGTTCAGAGCTGTGAGACTGTCAAAGCCCGCCATGGAAGACCTCCCTCGGTCCTCTCGCTGCCTGCAAAGGAAGGCGTTGTCTTCCTCTGCGGTCATCCGACAAGTGTTCCCATGGGTCACGTCGAAGAGGTCCCCCAGGCCCCCTTAAAAATTTCCTCTCACACGTGGGCAGCCTTGCATGCCCGTTTTTTATGTTTTTGGAATGCCCCGTGCTTAGCCGCCAGGGTCAGGTGCTTCTCCTCGGCAGCTCGAAAAGCGCAGGCCGGGGTCCTGACCTCCCACAGATCGCAAGGACTGTCTCTAACACCTCCTTGGCGGCCACAGCTTTCGCCTTCCTCTCAATTCCATGATGGAAGTCAAACTTTTAAGACACCTAACCCTTAGAGAGCATAGGGCTTTGACGGCTTTTCCTGCACTCGAGCGGTACAGACGATACCACAGGCCGGGGTTTTATTAGGGTCACTGCCAACAGGCACAATTGCCCAATTACAGGTAGTGTTTACATGGGTGTTCAAGCACCCATTCCACTACGCCAGACGGGGCACGGAAGGCAGTCTTCTGTTGTGGGGATTGAAACCACGACACTCTATGCTAACCTAATCTGGTTTCAGGCAATGAATCCACTAGGTCATGCGGTCCCCAATAATAATGTGGTCATATAGATAATAAATGAGGTATATATCATGAGACATATGCGATGATGAGGTAGGATGTTTTGGTCCAAGGCTATCATCCCTTAGCGATTTCGCACATCGGACACTTACAAATTAAGTGTACCGTATGCATTGATAGTTGAGCTGAAGGTTGGGCTGATGTTATAGCCTGATGGTTGGGCTGATGTTGTGGACTGGTGGTTGGGCTGATGTTATGGACTGGTGGTTGGGCTGATGTTATGGACTGATGGTTGGGCTGTTGTTATGGACTGGTGGTTGGGCTGATGTTATGGACTGGTGGTTGGGCTGGTGTCATGGACTGATGGTTGGGCTGGTGTTATGGACTGATGGTTGGGCTGATGTTATAGCCTGATGGTTGGGCTGGTGTTATGGACTGGTGGTTGGGCTGATGTTATGGACTGGTGGTTGGGCTGGTGTTATGGAATGATGATTGGGCTGGTGTTATGGACTTGTGGTTGGGCTGATGTTATAGCCTGATGGTTGGGCTGGTGTTATGGACTGATGGTTGGGCTGATGTTATGGACTGATGGTTGGGCTGGTGTTATGGACTGATGGTTGGGCTGATGTTATAGCCTGATGGTTGGGATAGTGTTATGGACTGGTGGTTGGGCTGATGTTATGGACTGGTGGTTGGGCTGATGTTATAGCCTGATGGTTGGGCTGGTGTAATGGACTGATGGTTGGGCTGATTTTATGGACTGGTGGTTGGGCTGATGTTATAGCTGGATGGTTGGGCTGATGTTATGGACTGATGGTTGGGCTGGTGTTATGCACTGATGGTAGAGCGTTGGGCTGATGTTATGGACTGATGGTTGGGCTGATGTTATGGACGATGGTTGGGCTGATGTTATAGCCTGATGGTTGGGCTGATGTTTTGGACTGATGGTTGGGCTGGTGGTATGGACTGATGGTTGGGCTGATGGTATGGACTGATGGTTGGGCTGATGTTATGGACTGATGGTTGGGCTGGTGTTATGGACTGATGGTCGGGGGAGGGTACAGGGTCCAAAATCACGACAGCATTTATTGAGTAAAAATCGGAAAAAAAACTTGGAGGGCTCGGAACAAAAATGTTATTTCCGCTCCCCCTTCCCTAGTTTGCAGCTAGAATGGATATTGGTCCAGATTTGTGTGAGGTGCTTGGAATATAGCCTCGTTGGTGAAGACGTTCCGCGGTTCCAAAAATGTTCCAGCGTCTCCGTCTACAGATAGAATTCAATTTCTTGTTAACAAGAAATAGGTAGGTCTGGGGCGACACTTTAGGAACATCACACCACTGAGTGTTGGTGTTTAATCGGTGTCTCGGAACATGAAAGCTGCTAATGACATCGACTGAGTGGTGAAGATCAAGTAATACAGTCGGTTTTAATGCGAGAGAACAGATACTGACCTTGAAGAAGTCTGTAGTTGAGCCAGAGTCGAGAGTGCCGTACTCGACGTCACTCTGTCCAGCGAGCTCGTCCACCGAGTTGATGGGTGTGACGAGCCTCTCCACGGTCAGAAAGGCCGCCAGGTTGGCAGTGTAGGAGGAGACCAGGATCAGACAGAAGAACCACCAGCAGCAGCCCACCAGGCGGCCCGACACGGACCTGAGGCACGCGTGAAATGGCAGGCACAGCACCAACAGAGACAATGGGGATAATTGCTGTGCTTCTGTGGAAAGACCTGGTTATTAGATCTATTCGTCTTCAAGGTGCTTAGAAAATATACTGAGTAGGTGCAGGGATGAGTAGCGGCAGGTCTCATGTTCTGTTATTTAGTATTGCTATTAGTAACAACGTGTGGGTTTGACTCAAAGAACAGAAGAAAGTAGCCACGTGAATATGTAAAATGTAACTACAAAAAGCATTCCAAATGTAATTGAAGAGATATTTAGTTTTCTCTTACACCGGGTCAGCTTTTAGTTGGGCCTTGAAATGAAAACTTTGACCGTACTTAATTACTAGAAGGTGCCACACATCACCAAAATATATCCCATCACCTAGCACTAAACCCACCTGGGGCTTATATCGCTTCCTTGACGTAGGAGGGCACCCAGCGCGAACCACAAGCTGTTGTAGATGGTGAACTCGTTGGTGACGGAGGCGCCGAGCGTGTTCTCCTCCAGCTGCCACTCGGAGGGTGAGAAGCGTGTCACCAGGAACAGCACGATGCTGACCCCACAGCTGGCCAGCAGTACGCAGAGCCACACCTCGCGGCTGAACGGACTCAGGAAGGAGAAGAAGCCTGCCGCAAACGTCCACAGAGGCTGAAGGGCTGATTGAACACTAACGGTTAGATTGAGAAAGCAGGTTTCGAAGTATCTTTTGGGGTATGGTTGTTGGAGAAATACCTAGATGACCATGATGGAAGCTATTAAAAAACGCTACCATCACATTAAACTTCATTCTCCAAACCAGCTAAATCTTCAGAGAGAAATGAATCTCGATTTCTTACCAAGCAGCCATTGCATGGGTTCTGATATGACGGAAGACCAACACTCTACCAACTGAGGTACCGGGGAGGATTTCAATACTGCATGGGTTCTAAGATGACTGGAGCCCCAAACTCTATCACCCGAGGTACTGGGAGATTCCAACTTGTTATTCAGTCAGATATCACAACTCACTTACCTGGATTCTTTTTCACCGGTTTCTTGATCATGATGGAAATGCCAAGGGACATGAATGGCTTTGTGAAGGAGACGACCCTCTCCCTGCTCAGACTGATGGAGAGAGGCGCCACAGCCAAGTCTGCTTCCTGCAAGTCAGAGCCAGCTCGCGTTACCCTAATCTCATTTCATAAAACTTGCTGACTTTGAAGCTAGTACTGCTTATTTGAAATTCAAATACGGGCAGGAGCTGGGTGCCGAGACTTCGAGCTGTGGTCACCCGGAGCCCGGCCGCACGTGGGTATATTTATTGTATGCTTTGACTCAAGCTTGATCAGCATCACTTTCAGTGGTCTGTGCAGCCAGCTGCGGGTGGGAAGTGCCAAGCGCTCATGAGCTTGTAGATACATTATGAGACCGATAACAATACAAGCATTTACTTTATGCTTCTAATGTTTATCAGTATGATATTTATAGTTTAATTTTCGGGTTCAATGCATAAGTTGAAAATCCTAGTAAATTATGACTCAGGTCCTACTCTAGTATGCCATAGAAATCACTATAAAACTGATTTTCGAGACATAATAATGTTTAGCTAATTGATGAGTTCCTGGCTCCTATACTACTCGTCTTGTTAATATATACATATCAAATCTGAGTCGGGCAGTCCGTCCAATTCAGGCCGAAGTGCATATGCATAACCAGGGCACACCATTCAACTTCGAGGAACTTCAGCATCGATGAGGGGTGCGTGCCCTTGACTGTGCGAATTCTATGTTGGCTCCCATGCATAAGCAAAATAAGTGCCCAAGTGTCACCAACAGAAATTTAGAACCGAACTTGTGTGACCAAAAACGTTATGGTTTGCCACCAAAAGGGGATCATTTGCCACACCCTCTAAGTCATTCTAAGTGGGGGCGCGGTAGTGGAGTGGTCAGCGTAGCTGGCTTCCATTCAGCCGACCCGGGTTCAAGGCCCGGCGGCTTCCCTTAACAAGAGTAAGCTGGCTCCCGATAAACCCTTCCAACAGGGAGAGAGTTGGCAGCGCCATGTGACCCTGGCAGTTGGTACGTCGATAAGCCCCACAAATTATTATCAGCGCCTTTGGTACCATTTCAGGATTGCATGCTATATACTATATGATACTGTACTCACGTGTCTGACCAGCTCCCCGATGATGCCGTCCCAGCTGTCGTCCGTCTCAGTGCCGTATTTGCTGTCGTTCACCAGCCTCATTTCGTCTGCAAAACAGCAGACTCAGAAGTTCAATTCAGCAGACCAAACGTCGCTTCGTTGGAGCTCAAAACTGACATCCGGGACACCTTCGGTTCTTCAAATTAAGTTAATCTGTCGTGCTGAATTTTGACACGGACAACACTAAGTCCTTAGTCCACCAGGATTGAAAATTGACCCATACATCGCGGTATTCTGGGAGTTCCAATACGAGACAATTATGAGCAGCGCAACGAAACTACCACTTGGGATTTCCCTCGGTAATAAGCCATGCAGAGTCGTGTGCCAGAAATCGATGATTTACAGGTCACTGAGGGACGTAACATAGTCAAGCAAATGCCGACCACGCCGTTGTGCAGCGATTTCCAGCAGTGCTGGTGGAATGGCAGCTCGCTAAAAGTACTATGTCCTCTGGGTAATTTATGACGATCCCGGTATTATTCAAATTCATAGCAGATTAAACCAGGACGGGAAAAGTCCTGTGCTTTTTTTAACTTATTAAAACCATATATTTAAAAACCAGGAAATTGTGAGAAAGCCAAACTAGTTATTAATTATAAAAGTGAAAGACATATGGATCAAAATAAAATAAAAGGAAATCAGACAACGTAAAACTAGCTAAAAAAATCTACAAAAACTTGGAAGATTCAAACCAGCTATAAACTGATAAACTTATTCAAAATTGAAAACACGAAAATAAAGCAAATTCCATAATTCATGGAATTCACTTTCACATAGCTGTGTAATATATCCAAAACCTACCTCCCGCTCCGGTAACAGATCCTACGAGAAGGAATGGGAGCAAGTAGCAACAGTCTTACTTTTAATCCGAGATCACTTCCTCTCACTCACAAGTGAATCCCACCTCCTTCGCGAGCATGTCTGCCAGGTCCTTGCAGTAACCTACGAAGAGGTCATTTCCGGTCCTGTTCACTGCATCTTGTCCCCTCAGCAGAATGACAAAAGGTGGCTCCTGCGCATGCGCCGTGGTGCCGTGGGAGTTAGACACATATCTCCTACAAAACATTTTTATGTCGTAGAATAATACCTTTATTTCAGAAAGTGACAACGGCGGATGCAGGGGCGCCGTTTGGGGGGGGCAGCTCGGGGGAAATCGTAAAAACATAGTGTTTTTTGTACGAAAATCCGCCAACATTTCACCCTTTGGGAGGGGTCAGGGCCTCCTGGCTCCCTCTCTGCGTCCGCCAGTGGAACATGGAATCTATATTTGTATTACACGGGCGTGCACTAAGATTTTTACTTGTTAATAGGTGACCCCTACCAGAAGTTCTAAAGCTGGAGCGTTGGGAGCGTCCATAAGTTACATAATGCATATTTTGGTGATTTTTAACTCCCCCTCTGGGGGCGCGGTAGTGGAGCGGTCAGCGTAGCTGGCTTCCATGCAGCCGACGCGGGTTCAAGGCCCGACGGCTTCCCTGAACAAGGAGCAAGCTGGCTCTCGAGAAACCCTTCCAACAGGGAAAGAGTTGGCGACGCCATATGACCCTGGCAGTTGGTGCGTCGATAAACCCCAAAATCCCCCCATGTGAAAAGAAAGAACAGAGATATTCGCTATAGCATCAGCAATGTTGTAGCAGGTGTGAACTTCGCGGGTAGTGCTTCCTTCAGATGTACTAATAAAGTTTCATTGTAAGCCATCACATCGTCAGTGAGTTCCAATTCACCCATGCCGGCAGCAGGTGCCGTTACGACTGGACAACTTTGCCGGGGTGGATATTAGGAATATACAAACCTGATCGGAGACGATCAGTTGCGTTGGATTGGGAAAGTGATCAGGTCTACAAATTTTTGGCCTTCCACCATCATCAGACCTGGAGCTGGTGGGTTTGGATACTTGTGACTCGGCATCATCATGTTTTACCGTGTAAAGCCATACATGTAACGTAAGAAATTGAGTGGTGATTCATTGGCATCCTTTCAGACTACATGTTACAGAGCCTTCAAACTACATACTTCATCCCGCTCAGCGGGGCTTAACCCCCACCGGGGGCCACGATGGCCCCCTAAGGTTTTCCGGGATAGTAAAAAACGACGAGGCGCAGCACCGCGGTTGAGGGCCACCTCTCACTGCATCATTCCCCATCATCCCTGAAATTTTACCCCGGGTCACCCAAGGTCAGGTCACCAGACGAGGCAACCAAGGTCACCTCACTTCACCTTTAGAGCCTGTAAGAGCACATTTCAAAGTCGATCGATTTGAAACTTCCACACTTCATGAACCCTCCAGGGTCTACAAGGTGTATATCTGGCATTTTTCGATTTCGTGCCTGAGGTCAGGTCACGAGGCGACCCTCCCATTGACAAAGCATGGGAAAAGCTATTTCATGATATAAAAGCCACAAAAATGATTGCAAATACCAGACTGCTCAGAACAACGTTTTGGACACCCTTCACGGATCCCAGGGGTCATATTTGCCCTTTGACTTTCCAAGGTCATCCAAGGCACCAGAGGTCAAAAACAGTGTTTTGACAATAACTTTGACCTAATTGAGCTAGAGCGGTGAAACAAACACCATCGTGTTGTCTTGTCACTGGCTTTCATTTGATATACGGCAAGGTCACTTTTGACCTTCGTGACCTCAGGTCATATTAGGTCACGAGGTGACCTCTGGCGGTCAAACCACTGGCGGGAGGTCTTTACGTTCCACATAGCGAAAAAGACTGGCAATTTGCTATCAAATGTACTTTACCAGGCCTCAATAGCCTAATGACATAAGAGTTATGCCCAGTTTGCTTAATCATTGCATATTTGAGTGAAAATAGCCGATCTTGACCTAATTGACCTCTGAGGTCAAACCATTGACCTGAGCACTAAAACATGCGAAGTAATTTCTTACTGAATTCACGCGAGCTTTCTATTGCACTTGCATATTTGCGCTAACGCCCATATTTTCGAGTTAGAGGGGGCCATCGATGGTCCCCCCGGTGGGGCGAAGGTGGCGCCGGACCCCGGTGGGGCGCGGGTTAAATTTCACAACAGGCGATTTTACCCAAGTTTTAAACAGACGGATGTTTACAAAAATATTAATGATGATGATTTACTGGCCAATGATGATTTATTTATTGATAGATCACAAAGATGTACACAATGATGGTACCGAACATCCTCCAAGAAGTCAGAAAAATGCGAAGACCCCTTACAGAGGTCAGAACCATTAATACATTCTGTCATTGAATTGCCAGGTATGACATAGAACGAAAATAAACTGAGAAACGCAGAGCTCTCCGGATTTCGGAGAGACACCAGAAAAACTACCCTGAGTTTCCACTATAAAAAGACTGGTACGCACACCAATGTGCTTTGGCTCCAGTTTGATTATGTTTACACTTTAGCCTACACCTACATTTAGCAATAAATTATAGCACCCGATCCTCGCGTGGTGGAGCCAGAGAATGAGGAACCCAAATCCGAAGAGTTTTTTATAGGAGGGGTGGGGGGGTGGTCTTGCATCCTAGGGATGGGGGGGTGACGTTTCAGGGGCGCCGGTAGGCAGTGTTGAGCGGGGGGTGGTGGGTGGATCGGGGAGGGTGCCAGTCTCCTGAATCCGCTTATGTGGATAAAACTGTAGCTATGTTTCGTTAGTGGCCCCCACCCCTTTTCCTGGTTTTGCTGATGACGAGGTTCTTGCTTCTAAAGACCAGACATCGGTCTTTGTCTCTTAGTGTTTCAAATCTGTCCCTTTCCTCTGCGCAAATGTGATCGATACCTCCGGATGTCATCGGTGCCTGGGGCGTTTGTCGGCGTCGCCAGAGGTCAGAAAATCTGCCAACTCGCCAACAATGCTGGTGACGAACGCTCAGTCTGCCAACACGCTATTTAATATTTACAAGCACTCAGAGGGTCTGACAAATAATCCCCTTTTGGTGCCAGAGCTCAATATGCTTGGTTACGCAAGCTTGGCTTGAAATTCCGTTGATGCTGCTTGGAAACCTTTTCCGACCTCTGTGCTTCTCGTAGCATCGGACAGAGATGCATTCCTGGTAAAACCTTCGCGGACGCACGCCGAACTCACCACAAATAGAAGTGATTGCTAGAGCTTAACACGAAACCACATTTTGGCATCCTAGGTTTCGCTCCATTTGACCCGCCCACGGGGCCACGATGGCCCCCTAAGGTTTTCGGGATAACGAAAAAGACGAGGCGCAGCACCGCAGTTGAGGGCCACCTCTCACTGCATCATTTTCCCATCATCCCTGAAATTTTTACCCCGGGTCACCCAAGGTCAGGTCACCAGACGAGGTCAACCAAGATCACCTCACTTCACTTTAGAGCTCTGAAGAGCTACATTTCAAAGTCGATCGATTTGAAACTTCCTATACTTCATAACCCCTCCAGGGTCTACAAGGTGTATATCCGGGATTTTCGATTTCGTGCCCTGAGGTCAGGTCACGAGGCGACCTCCCCATTGAAAAGCATAGGAAAAGTTGTTTCATGATATAAAAGCCACAAAAATGATTGCAAATACTCAGACTGCCAGAACAAGGTTTTGGACACCCTTTCACGGATCCCAGGGGTCATATTTGCCCTTGACTTTCCAAGGTCATCCAAGGTCACCAGAGGTCAAAAACAGTATTTGGCAAAACTTTGGCCTAATTAAGCTAGAGCGGTAAAAAACACCATCGTGTTTGTCTTGTCACGGCTTTCATTATATACGGCAGGTCACTTCACCTTCGACCCAGGTCATATAGGTCACGAGGTGATCTCTGGAGGTCAAACCACTGGCGGGAGGTCTTTACGTTCCTCATAGCGAAAAAGTACTGGCAATTTGCTATCAAATGTACTTACCAGGCCTCAATACTCTAATGACAAAGAGTTAGCCCAGTTTGCCAATCATTCATATTTGAGGAAAATAGCCGATCTGACCTAATTGACCTCTGGAGGTCAAACCATGACCTGAGAACTAAAACACAAAGTAATTTCTACGAATGACGCAAGCTTCATGCACTTGCGATTTGCCTAACGCCCATATTTTCGGAGTTAGAGGGGGCCACGATGGCCCCCGGTGGAAGTGGCGCGGACCCCCGGTGGGCGCGGTTAAGTCGGTCCCGTCCAAGGGCAGTCTCAAGAAAACTCCCTTTGGGCTAGGCGGATGCAACAATTCTTGGAAAACATCATTTTTTAGGAATGTTCGGGTAAATAAGGCATTTGTTGGAAGTTTGGCCACGGCTCAAATGGCCCCCATGGCACCGCTAGTAATCCCATCAAATTTTGTTCCGAAAAATGTGATCCAGATAAAGTTGTGACCTATTTATCTAGTAAGGCTGAAGTTAGGTTTTAAGCTGACAAGGTGTATACTGGCCTGTCTCCTCAAATCCTGGATGTAAAATTTCAGGCCTGGCTTCACTATGACTGAGAATTTGTGATTTGACCTACCTGATTCTGGTGAAGGGGTGTGCCCGGATATATAATCTACATGTATTTTACTCCCAGGATTAGAGGAGACAGGCCAGTTGACAGGCCTTGTCAACTCATAATCATGCTCCTCGCCTCAGCACTCCGAAACCTACCGACGAAACTAGGTTTTGTTGAATGAAAATTGGGGAGTTGAGTTCAGCCCTCTCCCTCTTTGACACCCAGCCCTCCCCCTCTTTGACACCCATGCATTTTTTCTAGTATATCCCGCCATTTTTTCAATTTTACCTTCCTATTTCTCAAAACTGCGGGCATTTTGCCGCCCCGGAAGATCAGATGGTTGAGCGTTGGGCTCCGGCCCGCTGCTTAGAAGCATGCAGTGGCAGTGCATGTCCGGGCTTAGGATCAGTTCCCCTGAGACGCACCGGTGCTTAATATTTTACCCGACGTATGTCACCTGGAAACTGACTGGTGAGAGGGTGACCTGAGCTGGGCGACCGTCCCTGCGCATTGTGGGACCTTAAACTTTGGCTTCTAAATTAACCTTTCATTGTGGGAGCTGCTCGTTCAGGTTGTGGGGTCGGGGTCTCCGTGACAAGTCCCTTGATGACTTTAGTAGGACTCCGTCTCCAACAACCATACTGGGAACAGCGTGGACAAAATGTATTAAAAAATTACGTAGCCATTGAGACCAAAGCCCCTGGAATGTTGCGTAAGGCGGTGGCTGACTGCCCCCTCCCCACCCTCACTCTCAGGCATCACGTGATTTATGGACAGCTCCTTTCCAGTCACTAATTCAGCCGATAACTCACCCTTCATTACGCATCATCTTTAGGCGGCAATGCTTTCAACACGCCTTTCAGAACAGGATCAGCAAACGGCGGCCTCATTACCTCAATAGTGGTGATAATAACTTTCTTTTTCTTCCAGCGACCGGCGTCTTGGGGTCGCTCTTGTGATACTGCAGTTGGTCGCAGACCTTCCGTGTCCGACCAGGTTCCCACCTGATCAAGACACCACTCAGCGTCAACGATGTCAAATGGCGCTCCATCAGAGGTCGAACAATATTCCAACTTGCCAACAATGTTGGAGACAAAAATAGCAAAATAGGCAAAATTGCGCTCACCAGCAAGAAAAGCTGGCGCTCACTCTGTTCATTTGCTCATTAAAACTTAGAATGACTTAGAGGGTCCTGAAAATAATCTCCTTTTGATGCCAAACTTCGATATTTTTGTCACACAAGTTTGGTTTCAAATTCAGTTTGTGACACTTGGCACTATTTCCGACCTCTGCTCTCCAAATTCCTGGGTGATGGCTGGAGAGTTACACCCCGGTAAGCACAATTTTCCCCGTACTTTTGGGATATTCTTACTTAATTCTTCCACCCGTTTTTCCAGCGGATCTTTTTAAGCACAATTCAATAATACCGGTGTATAGACATGAACTAATAAAGAAGTATAGTAGTGATGAAATTTTGATTACAAATGTCCTCCTAGGCCTTAAATAAGGGGTTTAATATCTGTAGATTAGTGCACTTGGAATATCTCAAACATACCAAGTGAATATGAATTTGAAACGAAACGTTCTCAGCTTTGAACCGTTAGAATTTGTGTTTCATTGAAACAATCTACAGAAGCAGTGGAGGCCATAGGCCGCCTTAGAACGTAAACACACAAACGGGGGAAAAGTGGAGGAAATGGGTCCCTGAATTGTTAGTCATACCAATAGATGAATTCCCAGCCTGCGATCATAAGGCTCGCTCAATAGCTATCCATCAAGGCTTAAGCCGAATAACTCGACTCACGTTCTAGCTGAGTAGCTCTTCGGAGAGGTTATTGAACAAGTACTGAGCCAGCTCAGAAAGCTCATGAATCTCATGACATAGAAGACTGCTCAGAAAACTCATGAAAAATCTAAAAGCTTAAAATATTTAGAAACACCTCATTCTCTCAGAAAATAAATCATTCTGAGACGAAATGTGAAGTTCGATTCCGCTATTTGAAAAACTGATGGAGCGTGAGTGGTTTGGAGATGAAGCGTTGCCATTTCATTTATTTCATTTTTATTCAGTTTCAACAACAGGCTCTAGGCGCCCAGTTACAGCTCAAGTCGACATTGTGCATAAAACATTTGTCCATTTGTAGTTGAAGACGCACAACCGAAATACAAATTTGATATATTTCAAAAACACATAAGACATACAACCGTATGGTGCAAAAAAGTAACGTCAGATTCACGGTGTTGGCGCCGCGGCATAAACTTCTGAGCTTACTTTACCGGGACTTAATTTTGTCGGTGTGGGGGTCTACTGTTCTAGGGTAAGCTAATATTGGATGAATTCGATTGCTAATTTGAGACGTGTTTTCTCCCTTCTCCAGATCCTTCCTTCGCCCATGGCTACTTATGGCCATTGGCCTCAGCCCTCACGACCTGGATTTGGTTAAGAATTCCTTAGAGAGGGTCGGTCTTCTGTGTTGAGCGGGTTGCTATGTTTCCCGATAGATGGCAGCGACACTGAGGTCACTGATCACGTGACTTAACCTGGTTTGGCGTGATATAGCGAAATGTTGTGAAATTTGAGATCTGTGGCGTTTATTCGGAAATGTACGTATATAGATCGCATCGGTACAAGCTACTGCGTTACATTTGAAGGTCTGAGTGGCATGAAGATCATTATATGTTGCGTTTTGTTGGGCTGACGTGTGATTTAAATATGGCGAGCCGGTGGGCCGGGCCGACCCCGGCACAGTCTCGGGGGCGTGGGTCATTCTGGTGCCGGATTGATTGGTGGAATGTTACGCTGTTGGACTTGTTGGACTATCAACCCTGGTGAGTTGGAGCATCTGAGTTGTGACTTATTACAGTATTTGCAAGGATTAGCTCCATTCTCATGTGTCTATGAATATTACTTTTGGGCAGATTTAATGTTGGAATTGATTTGGTTTGCTACGTAAATTCACACTTTTCTGTAGGCCTTCTCGTAATATTAGTGCTTTATGCATCATAGGTCGAGGCCGTCGATATTTCGAGGCCGAAGCGTCGTGCCGCTCCTGGGGGTGGGCGCTGGTAGCGCTGCCACGGACTGTACGGATCTACCCTATCGAAGTCGCCAGGCCGTAGAGGCGCAACGTGTTGGTATGGAAACATCTCATATTCTTTCATTTTTGCAGCCAGTATTGTAGCCCCAATCTATTGTAATTTCGGATCCGTCTGTTATTGTGATGTCAAGTTGTGCTAGGCTTGTGGCGTTTTAGTGACTGGCTTGGTTTTTTGGCGCTGGACAGGTCTATTGCTTCTGGATAAGCTGGATTGGTAATGCTAATGTGGCAGAGGGAGTGTTTTTGGTAAAAACCGAATTTCTTGTCCGTCCAATTCTCTGCTACCTTGTCTGACGCACTTGCTCTGTCTTGTCAGTAACGACACCACGGTGTTAATACACCCAACGTGCCTGTTTCAACTGTTTTCGGCGGCCGAGGCGGCTACACACGGTAGCTGAGCACAAACGTTTCACACTGCTTCGGCTAACGTATAAGAGATTGAAAACCTTGTTGGGTTTTCTTGTTTCTGATGCAGTTTCATGCGTAGATTCCAAATATGTAATTCGCACACATTCGGGACGCAGTAATGCATCAGTCAGAGCAAAGAGCCCTCATTGCGAAACCTTAAACGCTACAGGGCAATATGTGTACTTTTTACAATATGCGGAGATAGTTTTACTTGGTATTGTGTTGGACATTTTCTGAGGGTCTCCGAATGCACGTTTTTAGATAAAAACTACTATTGGTTCGAGCCGTTTTTTCGAAAATTTGCTGGCCTCAGGTCAGGGATCCAGAGTCAGAGACTGTACCCGTCACCGAATCAGTGACCGGGGTGGGCCGGGCGAACAAAACAGACTGTTGCTGACCAGGTGCCGATATTGTGCGACTTGGAGGGTGGCACGTCAATTCAAAGGGGTACTTTCGGCATGGCTAACCAGTAAGGGTATATATGATGAGTAAGGCCATGGAACAAACAGAACAAATGCAAAAACAGCAAATGTACAAAATGAAAATAACTTCCAGAAACAGAATAAAGATCCAGGCGAAAATCTTGAGGAACCGTGATATATGTCTGGGCTTTTCAAAACATCATACATTAACGGTGCTCATAAGACGACCTTGCCAAACCGCCCTTCAAATGGAAGTGCCCTGCAAAAACGCCTCTGCTAGCTTTACCCCTCGATCACATTCATTCAAAGGCCCGACACCCGCCCCACACCGACTACTGATCAGCGATATATAAGCTCGGCCGCGTCCGGCTAGCTGCAGTTCCTGACATTGGATTATTGGAACATATTGTATCTGCAATCAATTTGATGGAGCTGAATCTGAAAAATATCGCTGTTAAAAAATGACCAAGATTTTTATGATTTAAGTCATAGAGTATGCTGCTTTAAAATCTGACCAAATCTATATCGCATTAAAAACGCCCACAGACGCTCCGCTTGGTAGCAGACTATGTGATTATCCGACAGAGCGGGGTGTCCGCGGCGTCTGTCACTGGCTTCTGTGTTAAGACTATTGCAGCTTCTTGGGAACATACCAGATGCTACGGTGAAAATTGAGACGGTTGCTTCAAATATGTGGATTATCAGTACTCTGGCGATTCAGAAAAAACCAAAACTGATACTTATTGTTTGATATTTTGGAAGCTACTAGGGCCAAAAGTTGTTTGTAATACAATTGATAATTACGAAAAAACGGCACAAAACGGCGTAAAAAAAGCAAAACGGCAAAAAAACGGCGTAAGTCGTACGTTTGAGATCCAGGAGTGGAAGGCGTTCGTGAGTGCCGCTCAAGCATATTTTGTATGCTTTCGCCGGGCGATCTTTTTACAATGCCCTCAATTTGAGCTTTAGCCCGAGTAGTTCGAATCGGAAAGGGACACACCTCATCTTAACTTTTTAGTGCCAGATCTAGATCGGTGGTTTGGGGATGGGGAAGATGACCCAAAATCACGAAAGAACATATTTCTTTAGACAGTCTGAAAAACCGGGCGGGGGTGGTCTGAGGAGAAATGCACCACCTGCAACCGCCCTTGACTCTGAGAGGAAATATGAAACAAAGGATTTTTCACTAACCTCTAGTCGACTGATTGCTTAGTTCAAATTCCACGAAGATGTCGCATTCTCTTTGAGCTAACTAGACAGACTGTTACAACTTGTGCAGTGACTGTGCCGGTGCCAGCCGCACACAGGCCAACAGACAGTTGAGAAACAGTGACTGTGACAGTGCCAGCCGCACACAGGCCAACAGACAGTTGAGAAACAGTGACTGTGACAGTGCCAGCCGCACACAGGCCAACAGACAGTTGAGAAACAGTGACTGTGACGTGCCAGCCGCACACAGGCCAACAGACAGTTGAGAAACAGATTGACAGGCAGTCAACGGAAATGTCAGCCCACAGTCGGATGTACATACCTTGACCGGCTGACTGTCCACCGTCATCTCCACCACGTCCAGCCGGTAGTTGGTCCTCCTGCCGTCCTCAGAGAAGCTGATGTTTCCCGTCAGACCTTCAATTACCGTCTGAAACGGCGCACACAACCTGGTACCAGAGCACCAGCAGAAAGCCCAGCGCAGTGCATTGAATATTCAGAAGCAGCACTTCAAGCTCCATCAAATTCTTACGGAGCGGAAGAATACAAGGTTGGTACCTGGAATTCTGACCCTGCACCATCTCTTTTACAGAAAAACCTCGCAGCTAAACACTGAGTCAAACAAAGAGAGCGTGATCAAGTATTGTACATAGCACTCCTCCGCCTGTGTGTTCCCGACGCACCTTCTGGAGCATCTTCATGAGCCGGCCGCCCTCCTGGTAGCCGTCCTCTGAAGAGGGCTCTAGCGAGCAGTTGAAGTCGCGACCCTGCACGACGTTGTCGATGGGCAGGCCGGCATCTCTATGCTGCTGCAGGCGCCGAAGGTGAGAAGACTGCAGTTGCGGCCAGAGTCGACCCAGCGCGGAGGCCATCACAAGGACACAGTCATGGGTCAGCGCCGTCTGCGCCTGCGCGAACAGCCGAGGGTGGTGTGTTGGAGCCAGGCTTTGGCACGTGTCTCGAGGGCGAAGAGAGGAAAGTGCGATCGCCTCAGACTGTGCCCCTGCGGCTATATTCGTGCTTGTACAGAGATTGATGCCAAGCTTTAACTAATCCGGACACACACATACGCATACAAATTTAGTAATAGTTGGTACTGCCCTGTCAAGCTTTCATTGATGAAGACGGGGACTTTAACATTTGAAGAATAACTGCAGCTACATCTTGCTACAAGTTACAACGGTTACAGCGTCTGTAATGCTTGCTTTCTTTGAGATGACGCTTTTAGCTCATAAGTTGTAATCTTAACTAAGCAATTGAGATTTCCTATCGATCACCCAGGAAAAAACACTGTTTTCAACGTTCTGGTGTCAAACATTCCGACAGCTCAGAGTATTGTGCAGGGGGAGGGGCAGGACTTAAATACCAGTTTGGAAATTCTGGAGAAGTCCTGCCACTTACGTAGCAAAATATACTCGCATAAAGGCAGGAGGCAGAAGGTACTCTGACGTGTAAACATGCGCTCTGCCGCTATAGTTCCCACTACCAGCCTCATCGAGACTGTCATCACTGCAACGTCAGCGCACTGGGCACCGAATGGCATTAACCCCACGTTTAGGGAAGTCTGAAATCCAGTAAAAATACATAAAAACAATTGTTTTAAACGACAATCAGCTACAAGTGGTTACCATTTGTTCGCATTGGTGGGGTGGAAGTACTGCCGGGTTTGGACGGACTGGATCCGCCCCTGCACTGCTGAGAATAGCCCCTTGCCATGCAGTTGTGTGAGGACTTCCATTACACACGTTCTGAGTGCCACGGAGTGAGTGCATTCCCGCGCGACAGGCGTAAATGGCGCCACAGCAGAGGCGCCTCCAGGATTTCCGATCGGGGGAAAGGTATCGACTGGGTGGATGGCTTTCCACCAGAAGACAATTGGTATCTACACGCGACCATTTCGTATTTTCTTTCAGCTTTTTTGACAAGTGGTTTGAAGTGCGCTGAATGGATTGGAGGCGTAAAAAAGTCCCCAAAATTTGTCTTCGAAATTATGGCCTTAAGAAATGTTCAAAAGCCGTCTTGTAACTGTTTCTTTAACGGATCATAGTTCCAATGTTATGATGTGATTTTTGTAAATATTCCATCCTTTCTCGGCTAATTTTTCTCTTAAAGGGAAAAAGGGCGAATTTTTCTCTTAAATGGTGAAAAATAAACCTCTGCATGTGGATGATGTCATGATCTCACAACTACCACCATATTTAATAGGCTTCAAGGGCTTCAATTGGCTGGTTATTCATTGTGACGTCAGCGCTGTCGTCACATCAACAATTGACAACTGTGGCCGTCTGGCTAGGGTACATGTAGGGTATGTACATACATTTCAGGTAGGTTTTTAGTTTTTCTCCACGGAAATTTTGACTTTCAAGACAAATAATATACTGAGTGCCGGGTTTTCTGGCATGCTTTACAACTTTGCTATCTCAGTTAAAATCACATTATAAGGTATCACATTCCCTTTAAGAATTTAACATTTGAGAGGCATGTAAAGCGAAGCGTATCTCATTTAAATCGGCGTGGAATCGTTCACGCCGAACCGAGGATGGGTCCGATCGGACCCCCAGACGGTGACAGGTTCAATCAGATATTACCCTAATGAGGGGACCAGCGTCACACAGCAATTATGTTGCAACCTAGAAGTTGAAAAATAACATATGAATGCGATATACATATGTTTGAAATTTGAATCGAAAACAAATTATAAACCTAAAACCACCGGCAGATCACTTTTTGGTCGTCTTGCTGGATGGCTACCTTGTCTTTATGGGTGCCTACCGTCCCATTGTCTATACAGGTACTGCTACAGGTACTGCTACGTGTACTGCTACGGGCACTGCTATTCCATTGTCTTCCTGTCTATATAGATGACTTAAGATGACCTTATGTCACAAGAGGTCACCAAAAGTAACATTCAGTGGCAAGAAACACAGCTGTTTGGTTTCCAAAGCTCTAGCAAAGTCACAAAATGAGTTGCAGGGATACTAGATGTCTATATTGGCACCCGGTGTCTGTTTTTAGAAGCTCGAAAGTAGTAGGTATGTGCAACTCAATGCTGATCTGTTCTGGTCGCCAATTCAAGTCGCCAATTTGATCTGACTTTGGGTGAAACGCATCGTTTAAAAATAAGGTCGTTTAAAATTAGGTTAACTGGCCAAGTGATCAACATCTTATACTTCGTTTATTTTTGAATATCCAAAGCATTCTCTTTTGCGTGGCGTGTAGGATGCTACACAAATTTACAACAATCGATATTGTGATGTCCAACATATTGACCCTTAAATATATACTTACAAATTACAATTTTAAAACTAGCTGTGACCTTGGAAAGGGATTTTAAGGGATCTTTTCTTGGGCCACTAATCGGTTCCATGCCTTTGAATGTCCTTATGAGCCAAATTGGAAATAAATAAAAACGTTCAGGCGTAGAGCACTGGTCGTCTTATGCTGAGATTATCCAGGTATCTACATGGTGCCCTAGATAAGATGGAAGACGTCAGAAGCGATGCGGTGGTACCTCTGCTCGGAAGCGGTACGGCGGTACCGCTGCTCGGAAGCGGTGCGACGGTACCTCTGCTCGGAAGCGGTGCGATGGTGCACTGACAGGGGGATAGCACGCGACTCGTTTGCCGTTCCTGGATCCGCCTACGTATGTACCCGAGAGCAGCGATAGGCCACGACCAGACTGTCAAGCTCCATATGTGGGGTTCGCACAAAGCCCCGACCGACAGCGTGCAATGCTAACTTTCCTCGTCGCTCCTCCTAACTTCCTCGCAAGTCAATTGCAAACTTCAGTTGCTCTGGTCGATGGCTAAGACGTAGGCGGAAACTATTGGTTCATATACCTACAGTGGAGCAAGTCGATGTTTGGATTTTATGGTCGTATTACTTTTGGATACTGTTCCTTAGAAATGTAGATAAATAACACAAAATCTGAATAAGGAATTATTTTAAACCCTATTTCTGCCAGGCTCCTGGCTGCCCGAATTTCTGTCAGCGGGGATTCTTCCACTGTCATATATCTCGGAATCTCAACCTCCGCTTTCAAAAATTCAAAATGGCATCGATTCGTCTCACGCCGAACTCCGATTAAAGAGACGCAGAACTGTTAACACTGGGGGCAGGGGCGTGCAGAACATTCATATCTCTAACCCTTTTTAGATGCTCCACAGCTCTTGGCCCCGATGTTTGACTTTCAGTGACCTACTACGCACTGGCAGATAATTGTTGAAAATTGACATATCTTTCAGTTATGTGAAAATTTGAAGTTCGATGGAAGTTCCAGGGCCAGAACGATATGGTGGAGTATATACGGTTTGTCCGTTTTTTGTTCCATAGATCAGCAGCCGTCAGACACTGCGTGAGATCTTTGACATCGCAAAAAACGGTATATTGTAAAAAAAACATCAGGGGCAGATACAGAAAAGCAGAATGATGGGGCAAGTTGCATATTATATGAAAAAGCCTAGCGAAAAGTGTTTTAGTGACATATTGGAAAAACAGAAGGAGTAGGCAGAATCTTTCCCACTTCATCCCCGTCATTGTAAAATTTCGAGCTGTTACGCATTTGATGTACTTATTTGTGCTGATATGAATGAGCTCACACGAAATTCAGTTTTATAATAAACAAAACTGTCATGCAGGTCAGTTAAATATTTTTGCATTTTGTCAATTTCTCCACCTATCGGCTCATCATTGGCCCATAGTACTGAGGGAGCAAAAACAAAATACAAAAACTTTGGGCTAATATTTTGGTTCATGGGCATCCCACATGCTTCGTTCTTGTTGGCCTGGTGGGCATACATAACTACTATTTAGGCTATATTATATCCGTTCCAAGCCAAGCCTGCATTGGCTGTCCCTAGATGGCACCAATGACGCGGCATGGTGGATGAACTTCCCCAGGGATTGGACAGATAAACAGCACCACCAAAGGTGAAAAACACCCCACGCCTGCACCAATTGCATTAACACACTCAGTGCGCATTGAAACCGACTCCACGGCCTGGAATGCACCATCATGCAGCGTCAGAACGGACATTGGCACTTCATTCAGTGCGGTTCCAGATTCGTGTCTGACACTGAGTCCAGATAGTCAGTCATCGAGTTAGAGATGCTGGTCATACTATGAGCAGTCAAAGAAGTGCCACGTTTCCTTGGCTGGCTTGACATCATCATCGACCACCATTTTCTGGTACCGCTGGTCAACCCGAAGACCTTGTCGCAGATAGATAACTCTCGCCTGTTACGTCTCATAGAGAAGTTGGTACCGTACAACTCCACAGCTGTCTAGAAGGCCGGGAAGGCCCACTGCATTCCAGATGCGTTTTCGCGAGCATCTGCTGACGACCTTTCAGAGGAAGCTATAGAGTTAGACGTAGCACTTGCTGATATCATCCAATCTGAATTTCTAGACCAGAAGCCCGACCTGCCGACGAGCCTGAGGCCTCAGGGGATGGTTCGTGACAGCCTCACTGTTGCCGGCGACCTTATTGTGTGTGTGAGGGTTCGACTAGTCGTCGCAGGAGCTCAAGACAGTTGTCCCTTAACCCTATTTCCGCAGGCCCGCTACCCCTATTTCCGGCAGGGGGCAATATCGGCCCCCTAAGATCTCGTAATCTAACCGGCCGATTTTGAAAATTCAAAGTGCCATAGATTCCTCTGCTGCTAAACTTTATTTTGAAAAAAGAAAATTTCAAAATTTTCATTTTAGGAGAAGGTCGTGCAAAATATACAATTTTTGTGTATTTTTAGATTTTCCATAACTCTTGTCTCTGTTGTACGATTTTCACAAAACTAGTTCAGATTTACAAATAATTGACCCAAAATTTTCATATACTCGAGTTACGCAAAAATTCGAAATTCAATGGCAGTTCCAGGACCAGGACTATGAGGGAAATATATACAACCTAAAAAGTTTTTGTTACGCGGATTAGAAGCAGTCATATACTGCTTGGCATCTTTGACACATAAATAAATGAAAAAAAGTGAAAAACTCATCAGGGGCGGATGCAGTAAGGTAAAACAGTGGGGTAAAATGCATACCAACAATATGCGAATGGTATGCATGAGTATATTAGTCCCTTGACTAGTTGAAATTTAATTTCTGATAATTTTTACCCTCCCATGGCAGCTCTAGGAAAGGGGTGACATAGGCGGATCAAGGACTCGTCGTGGGGGGTGGGGGTGATTGGAAACACATTTTCAATATACAACGATATTGAGTCGCGGCGGTGATACTGGCTGGGAATATACATTTTGAAAATGTGTAGTGACTGGACACGCCTCTGGTAATCTAGAATTGGGTTATAACTATTTTGAATTTTCATATACCCAATTGTATTCGCCCTGGCACGGCTGTAAGCAGTCTTCTCACTTACTAACGTTTAGTCCTTCTTGATAACATTCCCCCCATTTTGAACTGCTGTAACCGCCCCTGATGAATACAAATAGTGACAATTGTGAATGCACTATCATCTCACATAAGAAATGATATAATAAAACCATATAACTGGTATCAGGATCAGCAGAGACGGCTTCTTTTTACAAAAAACCCATCGCATACGATAATACTTGGTTTGTGGATAGAACCTCCCCAAAAACCCAGCCATAGCTCCGCCCCTGGTAAATATATAATATTGACAATTTCAGAAAACCTGCCTGTACTAGTTTTAGGAAAAGTCAGGAAGTTTCAAAGTTCTATCGCAAGCCGTTTCGGAGATATTCTCGAAAAACCTGAAGGGGGCAATATTAGCCCCCTGCCGGAAATAGGGTTAACTCCAATATGAACTGGAAACTTAGCAAAAAAAGGACAAAAGGGCATCATCAAAACGGCATCATCGCTGACAGTCCGGTGAAAATAGAATAAGAAAAATGGTTATCTTTATAATCACAGGGAGTTAGCACGCTCTTTTCTTCCCCCCTCCCCGCCTCTCCATCAATTGATTCTACCGGAGAAGCTCATAGTACGATCCTGGCCTCCTCTCCCTCTCACTCACCAGAACCTCGGCCCCCCACCCCCGACTCGAGTAATGAATCCGCCAGTGTTCAGATTTGCATTTGTGCGTGCAAGTGATCGCCGTCCCTTGGTGAGCTCACCGTGAGCAGATAGACCGTGCCTTGGTGAGCTCACCGTGAGCAGAGAGGGTGTCCCTTGGTGAGCTCATCGTGAGCAGAGAGGGCGTCCCTTGGTGAGCTCACCGTGAGCAGAGAGGGTGTCCCTTGGTGAGCTCACCGTGAGCAGAGAGGGTGTCCCTTGGTGAGCCCACCGTGAGCAGAGAGGGTGTCCCTTGGTGAGCTCATCGTGAGCAGAGAGGGTGTCCCTTGGTGAGCCCATCGTGAGCAGAGAGGGCGTCCCTTGGTGAGCTCACCATGAGCAGATAGACCGTGCCTTGGTGAGCTCACCATGAGCAGAGAGGGTGTCCCTTGGTGAGCTCACCGTGAGCAGATAGACCGTGCCTTGGTGAGCTCACCGTGAGCAGAGAGGGTGTCCCTTGGTGAGCTCATCGTGAGCAGAGAGGGCGTCCCTTGGTGAGCTCACCGTGAGCAGAGAGGGTGTCCCTTGGTGAGCTCACCGTGAGCAGAGAGGGTGTCCCTTGGTGAGCCCACCGTGAGCAGAGAGGGTGTCCCTTGGTGAGCTCATCGTGAGCAGAGAGGGTGTCCCTTGGTGAGCCCATCGTGAGCAGAGAGGGCGTCCCTTGGTGAGCTCACCATGAGCAGATAGACCGTGCCTTGGTGAGCTCACCATGAGCAGAGAGGGTGTCCCTTGGTGAGCTCACCGTGAGCAGAGAGACCGTCCCTTGGTGAGCTCACCGTGAGCAGAGAGGGCGTCCCTTGGTGAGCTCACCATGAGCAGATAGACCGTGCCTTGGTGAGCTCACCGTGAGCAGAGAGGGTGTCCCTTGGTGAGCTCACCGTGAGCAGAGAGGGTGTCCCTTGGTGAGCTCATCGTGAGCAGAGAGGGTGTCCCTTGGTGAGCTCATCGTGAGCAGAGAGGGCGTCCCTTGGTGAGCTCACCGTGAGCAGAGAGGGTGTCCCTTGGTGAGCTCACCATGAGCAGATAGACCGTGCCTTGGTGAGCTCACCGTGAGCAGAGAGGGTGTCCCTTGGTGAGCTCATCGTGAGCAGAGAGGGCGTCCCTTGGTGAGCTCACCGTGAGCAGAGAGGGTGTCCCTTGGTGAGCTCACCGTGAGCAGAGAGGGTGTCCCTTGGTGAGCTCACCATGAGCAGATAGACCGTGCCTTGGTGAGCTCACCGTGAGCAGAGAGGGTGTCCCTTGGTGAGCTCACCATGAGCAGATAGCCGTGCCTTGGTGAGCTCACCGTGAGCAGAGAGGGTGTCCCTTGGTGAGCTCACCGTGAGCAGAGAGGGTGTCCCTTGGTGAGCTCACCATGAGCAGATAGACCGTGCCTTGGTGAGCTCACCGTGAGCAGAGAGGGTGTCCCTTGGTGAGCTCACCGTGAGAAGATAGACCGTGCCTTGGTGAGCTCACCGTGAGCAGAGGGGCGTGGCCATTGAGATCGCGCCAGCGCTGAAGCAGCCGCTTGACCTGGGGTCGCTCCAGGTCCACCAGGCGGAAGCCGGTGATGTTGATGGCGCCGAACTCCAGCACGTGGTCTGCCCACACCTCGTCCATCACCTACAGCAACGTGCTCACGTCAGCTGATCGTGAACACCAGAGGTCGGCGTTAAACCGGAAACGGGAGGATGCTGACATAACGGGACGGAGTGTAGGGGATGATATACAATTTTCGGCCTCGCATTGGGGCTTGGTGGGGCATACGGGTTAGATATGTATTACATTTTCGAGAAAATTGAGATGGACAAGGGGGGACCACTTATCGGGAATGTTTTATGGGACAAAAGAGGCGGTACAGAATGGAGGTTTATTGAATGATATGCACTTCGCGATTTTATCCCATGCTTGTCTCTAGTGAAAACCTATTAGCTGCACTGCAAAACGAGCGATGGCTAGAACTGGTGCTTACTTTTGGCAGAAGTGTACTGTCAACAGAGTTTGCCTTGCCAGGAAGGTATGGAGAACTGGCATAGTATAACTGATAGCATATTCCAGGCGGAACCGTTTTCTCAGTTACCTTACAACAAAAATGCTAGCCACTGGCTTTCGTCTGTTTTTAACTATACAACTATTCATATCTGCTACTAACCACCTTCATTGGAACGGCATCTCCTACATGAAATAACAGGGGAAACCGATCTGGTTTCAGAAATGCAGCCCATCGCGCAGTGCCAGTGCTTCCATAAATTCCACTACTTGCCAGGCTACTGAGGATGTAATGGTAGTTTCTTCGTCCAAGCCTGACGTCGTTGACGTGACCCATTATCAGCTTTTTCGCGAGTTGGGAGCTGCTGTCAAGCAAAACTCGCTTCACAGACCACCTGGCCGGCAACAAATCTAGTCAGCCACGGCAACGGAGCGAAAATACAGAGAGGTGAGACAGCCATTTATTCTCATAGTCGTAATGTATCATTGAGGAAGTTTAACACGCCCAAACAAAGTTAACACGCGCAGTGGAGAGGGGTCTGGCATCAACGCGCAGTGGAGGGGGTGCTAAAGTGCCTCCTGAGATCTCGGAAACAAAGAGAGTTGGAAAAACGCCCGCTGGGGGAGGGGAGGCGGCGGGGAGGATGGAAATTATACCTTATTGAAAGGTGTCATTGACCTAGGTCAATATCTTAAAGGTCAAACGAGGTCGTAAAGGTCGAATCTAGGCCATGCTGGAAACCTATTGAGAAATGCCGTGATTTTGTGAAGAAAAGCCGGGAATACAACAAAAGTGGACAAGGTCATAGAGGGAAGGTCCCACACAATGTTTTCTGAAATTTTAAGGCGAATGTCATTCAAGGTCAACGACCTATGACGTAATAATAAGACATATTCCCAATAATGTACAATATAACTGGCACCATAGCAGCCTTTTGGTGGGAAATGAGGGTTTGACCTTAAAAAGTGTTGGACCTTGATCTGTGACCTTGAACTTGACCTTGAGTAGTCTTAACCCGCGCCACACCGTGGGTCCGGCGCCACCTTTGCCCCACGGGGGGCCATCGATGGCCACCCCTCTAACTCCGAAAATATGGGCGTTAGCGCAAATCTGCAAAGTGCAATAGAAAGCTCGCGTGAATTCAGTAAGAAATTATTTTGCATGTTTTAGTGCTCAGGTCAATGGTTTGACCTCCAGAGGTCAAATTAGGTCAAGATCGGCTATTTTCACTCAAATATGCAATGATTAAGCAAACTGGTCATAACTCTTACGTCATTAGAGCTATTGAGGCCTGGTCAAGTTCATTTGATAGGAAATTGCCAGTACTTTTTCCGCTATGTGAAACGTAAAGACCTCCCGCCAGTGGTTTGCCCTCCAGAGGTCACCTCGTGACCTAATATGACCTGAGGTCACGAAAGGTCACAAAGTAACCTTGCCGTATATCAAATGAAAGCCAGTGAGAAGACAAAACACGATGGTGTTTGTTTCACCGCTCTAGCTTAATTAGGTCAAAAGTTATTGTCAAAATACTGTTTTTGACCTCTGGTGACCTTGGATGACCTTGGAAAAGTCAAAGGGTAAATATGACCCCTGGGATCCGTGAAAGGGTGTCCAACAACGCTGTTCTGAGCAGTCTGAGTATTTGCAATCATTTTTGTGGCTTTTATATCATGAAACAGGTTTTCCCCATGCTTTTCCAATGGGACAGGTCGCCTCGTGACCTGACCTCAGGGCACGAAATCGAAAAATCCCGGATATACACCTTGTAGACCCTGGAGGGGTCATGAAGTGTAGGAAGTTTCAAATCGATCGACTTTGAAATGTAGCTCTTACAGAGCTCTAAAGTTGAAGTGAGGTCACCTTGGTTGACCTCGTCTGGTGACCTGACCTTGGGTGACCCGCAGGGCATATTTTAAGCTACAAAGTGGTGGGCATTTTGCCCACCAGTCCCCCATGCTATGCCCACCAGTGAACGGCCCTGGACGGCGCAGTGCCCACCAGTCACCAGTCATTTGATGCTGTAGGAGTGCCCTTTTAGTGGGAATTTGTGCCCTTTTCAGCCGAATGCCCACCAGTCCCAATTCCTTAAAATATGCCCTGGTGACCCGGGGTAAAAAGTTTCAGGAATGATGGGAAAATGATGCAGTGAGAGGTAGAGCCCTCAACCGCTGTGCTGCGCCTCGTAGTTTTTCTGCTATCCCGGAAAAACCTTAGGGGGGCCATCGATGCCCCCCCGTGGGGCGAGGGTTAGCTATTAAATCATAGCATAACATACGTCATACTGAATAACGTCATCTTACTGGAATACTCGGGTCAATAAGCTTGACCTGTGACTTTTGAAGTTGATTTTGACTTCATGAGGGGTGACCTTGAGCTATAAACGATTATATGACGTTATTACGTCACCACTCGGCCTACAGTGCAGGCGAACTGGTGATATCGAGCGATTGCGACGTTCCCAAAATATAGGCCTGACTTTGAAAGCCTATAAGTAAAAAATGATCGACTGATTCTCAGAATTCCTTCATTAATCGACGTGCTCATAAATTCTCTCAAATGTGGCCTAGTAACTTTTTCCAGTGGCGGACGGTTCTCCGGCCACCTCGGAAAATAGATTGCGATCACTTTACGACCCCCTCCACTGCGCGTGTTAACCAACAAAAGGCGCCTGTGGGAGACAACCAGGACATTTCTCTCAAACTTAGCTGCTGACCAACTAAGGGAAGAGCACTCTTTAAGATTTGCTCTAGACGGCATACCCCATTCTTTTTCTGCGTCTCTTGTTTGGCATATATGGTCTTCTTTGAGAGTGCAGCAATCTCTAGGAAAGGGCAAAACAGCTATCTTGCTCAGGCGGGCATTGTACATGTATTTCATAAAAACCGAACAGCGTCAGAGAGACTCTGGAATCTTAATGGGATTGTAACTAATCTATTATTCATGTAGGGTTTGCTGACAAACTCTGGTTTTCGTGTTTCGTTTCTCTCAGAACATGCCTCAGCGGAAAAACGGCGCTGTAAGAGTGCTACTTTTGGTAATGCAATGTCATCTTGGGTAAAGTGCCCTAATTACGGATACCTGACGTGAAATTCACATTTATTCTAGAACGGCAGAGTTACCAATCATGAAAAAGGTTAACGTGATGTTTTAATGCATTGTCTAGCCTCACCCAGGATTAGAAGGCTTAAGCTATCTTCGTCTTCGCTAGAGAACAGTTTTTCCATTCGTCTGCACTCGTGCGTAATTAAGAACAGTGTGTGTATTTGGGAACCCCGAGTTACCTAATTATGCACTCTGTCGAATACGGATGCCTAGTCACATACATGCAATATTCTTGTTTTGAGCATAATATTAGTTTCATTTCACCTGTATCAAATATTGGATGCGTTTTGACATGATAATAGTCGCAGTATCTATGCCAACAACTGCCATACCCTGCCCAGTTTTGAGGACCTTGCTGCGACTTAATACTCCTTGTTTCGACGAGGCGATTGCCTAGTGTGTACCTGGCAACACATCATTGATGGTTTGCGAAGTATAAACAGGGATATAGTAAAGCTTTGATGCATTTTCGGGACTCAGAGTCAAGATATTCGCCTTCTCGATAACACTTATCAACCCCTTTGGGCCATGTGAAGGCTGTTTTCAGCCTAGTTGTTGCAGTCTTACAGCCTGAGGATCTGAGAAATAAAGAACAAAATAGCAACAGTGTGAAGGTTTTAACAACAGGGGCGTAGGTTGAGGTCGATTGGGCCATTCCTCTAACTTGGTTGGTATTTCCAGAGTGTAGAAGCACTGGTACCGAAAGGTTAATCCAGCTAAGTTGTTCACCCTGGAATTTACTGTTTCTCTTTAAAGTGTTTCCTGCTACGACAATAATTGGAAATACAAGTAAGAAATACAATTATTTGTTTCAAACACCATGCATTGTTCAAAATATTTTTTCATCCAGGAAATATATTTGATCTGACGTAAGCGCAATGACAAACACTTTTGTGCGTGATTAGGCAAAATGCACTAGAGCGGCACAGTCGTATGTGTGAACCATTTGTGCTCAATTCTATAATTTTTTCATCGAGGCAAACCTGAAGCATGCTGATGTTTTTCCTTTCTCTCAATTATTTCCCTGATATTGAAAGCTTTTAACACGCGCATTGACGGGGGGGCGGGTACCCGCCCCCCTCGGGTTTTTCGGAGATAGTAGAAAAACGGCGGCGCGTAGCGCCGCCGTACTTGGTATACCTTTTCCCTCATCATTTTTACAACTTCTGTGAAAATTTTAAGGTTAGGTCATCTCAGGTCAGGTCACCAGTACAGGTCAAGTGACCCGACCTCAAAAAAAGTTTAAGATAGCATAAGTCGGAGTAGGGTGAACTTATCCGATTGAAACTCATATCACATAATGGCCCCACCGAGTTCTCTAAAATATATTCTCTATAATATGTAGGTATTTTTATATCGATGACCTAAGGTCAGGTACGACGCATGACCTCTCCATTGGAAATACATGGGAAAAATGGTTTTTACGGAATAACTCAGTAACGGATGGTGATAGAGCATTGATTTTAGCTGCATTAGACTCGCCTGGGCTTTGCGGTTCTAATGATATGCATTTTATATAATTTGACCCTGACCTGACCTCAGGTCAGGTCAAATCCTTGATTTGACCTAGAAAGGTCAAATTATATATCATTCGATTCAGTTTGCTAAGAGGATTCATATAGTTCAAGTCGTTTTGCTCTATCTTTACTTGTTCAGATGTAATGCCCGAAAAACAGAATTTTACATGTTATCCCTATGACGGGCATGTTTTGACCTCTCGTGACCTTAAATGTGACCTGACAAAAAAATGGTTCAAATGCTTTCGATGGAGAAGTGGATGGGCAGCCCAACGCCGTTTACCGTTTTTCGCTACCTACCGTGGTTCTCGAGATCTTAGGGGGGCGGGTACCCGCCCCCCCGTCAATGCGAAGGTGGCTCAGACCCCCGTCAATGCGCGTGTTAACCTGCATAGATGTTAGAACACAGCGAAACGCGAAGGAGTGCAATCAACCAGACGCTAGATTTTAGGACAATTAGAAAAAAATGTTTACAAAAGTCATCATTGAAATATCTGCTGTGGACTTACACGTCCTATCACGTTCACGAGGCAAAACATATAATCGAGTCTGGTGAGCATGGTTAACTGATTTCAGCTTGACTGGGGTGTCAGCTAGGGTCATGTTTCTTACGATAGTGCTTAACTGGGCACTGTGCGTGATTAGAGCACTTTCCTCTAGTACAAAGCCCCGTCTCGCTGGGGCAAGCACTTGGAGGGGAAGCGTAAACTTCGGAGCAGCGTAACGCAGGAGATTTGGGTTCAGTGTGGTCAATATTGTGCTCTAAAAACATAATGTTTCTCCACAAACGTTGAGATTGCTAAGAAAGATAAAATACTAAGCCTTGAGTTATCCTGTATAGGTACTCTATCACGCAGTAATATTTGTTTGGATTCAATTATAAGGGTGACACATTTTCTTCAGGATCGCTGATCGCCTATTGCGGTGCATTGCACTGGCCACTTCGCTGTAACGTTTAGATTAATTTTCGAACGACAGACTCTAGTTCCAATGGTCCACTCCATACGACCCCCTCTATTCAGGGCAAAGACCGTATTCAGCAATTAAAATGCGGATCCAGGAGTTCCGATTGGGGGGAGGGACTAACCTGGTCAGTGGGGCACAATTCGGACCAGAGAGGTGACACTTTTTGACCGTGCAATCTATCAGATTTGCCTCAATGAGAGGACTCCAATGATACCTAAAGATTAACTAGCTCCGCTAATGAAATATCTACAGAGGAAAATCTACAGTGCCCTGTTGTAAGCCTATCAGCCTTCACTGACCTCAATGTTTACATTTTCTTACAAATATGAACTTCACGGAGAATCAGTTATGACTAGTTCCATTGGTTACCACTCATGAAAATATGTAATATAATACTACTTTTGGCGTGTGTGATGTTGATGGCGCTGCCTTTTATGTAGATAATGTATTCATTTGTGCATAAGGTAGCACCGCAAACTGTATCTTACACGCTGATAAGGCCTCCTCCCATTTCGCCTATTGCTTTAACACGCGCATTGACGGGGGCGGGTACCCGCCCCCCCCTCGGGTTTTTTGGAGACAATAGAAAAACGGCGGCGCGTAGCGCCGCCGTACTTGGTATACCTTTTCCCTCATCATTTTTACAACTTCTGTGAAAAATTTTAAGGTTAGGTCATCTCAGGTCAGGTCACCAGTACAGGTCAAGTGACCCAACCTCAAAAGAAGTTTAAGATAGCATAAGTCGGAGCAGGGTGAACTTATCCGAATGAAACTCATATCACATAATGGCCCCACCGAGTTCTCTAAAATATGTTCCGGTATTTTTGATATCGATGACCTAAGTTCAGGTACGAGGCATGACCTCTCCATTGGAAATACATGGGAAAAATGTTTTTTACGGAATAACTCAGTAACGGATAGTGATAGAGCATTTATTTTAGCTGCATTAGACTCGCCTGGGCTTTGCAGTTCTAATGATATGCATTTTATATAATTTGACCCTGACCTGACCTCAGGTCAGGTCAAATCCTTGATTTGACCTAGCAAGGTCAAATTATATATCATTCGATTCGGCTTGCTAAGAGGATTCCATATTGTTCAAGTCGTTTTGCTCTATCTTTACTTGTTCAGATGTAATGGCCGAAAAACTGAATTTACATGTTATCCCTATGTCGGGCATGTTTTGACCTCTCGTGACCTTAAATGTGACCTGACAAAAAAATGGTTCAAATGTTTTCGATGGAGAAGTGGATGGGCAGCCCAACGCCGTTTACCGTTTTTCGCTACCTACCGTGGTTCTCGAGATCTTAGGGGGGCGGGTACCCGCCCCCGTCAATGCGAAGTGGCTCAGACCCCCGTCAATGCGCGTGTTAATGCGCATCAGCCATATCCGCTGCGCAGCTGTGCCTCTATCAACAACGAACCTGCAGCAGACATGCACATTGCACAAGTACCCCATCCTCACCTCACCCGAAAACTCTACCACATCGTCATAACACATACCGCTTCTGTCCTGATAATCTCCGAAGACAGCTCTGTGAGCCTTCCTGTATCTCCGTATGCCCAGAAAGCTGTTAGCGACCTCATAAGATATTCATCGCTGGCCGCGGTCCGCCGCTCTCGCCCGTCTCAGGCGTCGCGACCGACGGGATCGTCGCTGTCGACGCGGTCAGCGGCCGAGTTCGCGGAACAGTGGTACCAACTCACGTGCTGTGGTCCAGCCGTGACCTGCTGACTTAGTGTCGCCGCCGTCGCAGGATCGATGTGTGGTGGTTCCGGCCACAGCACTGGCCCCGAGAGCAGCCGACGCGCCTCAGCGCTCGCCAAACGACGCGAAACGACAGCCCGACCCCCGTCCAAGTGTCGTGTCCCGGCTGATAGCGGGGCGACAATGGGGTGCCGTAGCGGCAGGGAAGAGCACTCGACTTCCACGCCGCTGATCCGGGTTCAAAACTCTAGGTGGGTACTCTATATCAATAATTCCCATTCAATAATAGCCTCCCAGCAGGATGGCAAATCGCGATACTATCTCATCTCAGCACTCGGCGTGTCACCAAGTCTCAGGGTTGCTGAACAGGCTGCTACCGGAGCAGTGATGGTGTTTCCACCGCAATGTTATCGTCCTATTTCATACGCTGAAAGGAGCGGCATACAATGCCCGTGCAACTAACTGTTTTGGTCGTGTTGAAACAGAATTGGAATAGTTTGTGACTGAGTTCACGGGTTGCACTGTACATAATTGACTGCTGTAAACAATTTCAGTGCGCTATGCAGCAATTGTTTTCCGTCCAGTTAGAGCTGCGAGAAGTGTAGAGAAGCAAGGAGAAAGCCAAATGTGAACCCTTTTTTCATCATGATCTACCACTAGGTTAAAAATACCATATGTTAAAATACTTTGTCCGTTTTTGCATCACACGAGGAGTGCAACACATTTACTGTTTCTCCAAAAAGGGATTGTGCGGGAAAATAAGATTTAACACGCGCATTGACGGGGTCTGAGCCACCTTCGCTTTGACGAGGGGGCGGGTACCTGCCCCCTAAGATCTCGAGAACCACGGTAGGTAGCGAAAAACGGTAAAGCGCGTTGGGTAGCCCATCCACTTCTCCATCGAAAATATTTGAACCATTTTTTTGTCAGGTCACATTTAAGGTCACGAGAGGTCAAAACATGCCGTAATAGGGATAACATGTAAATTAAGTTTTTTGGCCATTTCATCTGAACAAGTAAAGATAGAGCAAAACGGCTTGAACTATATGAATCCTCGCAGCAAGCCAAATCGAATGATATATAATTTGACCTTGCTAGGTCAAATCAAGGATTTGACCTGACCTGAGGTCAAATCCTTGACGGGGGCGGGTACCCGCCCCCCCCGTCAATCCGCGTGTTAACGCATCATCAGGCTTAGGTTCGTACCATCTGGGCCTTTCAAGTGTATTATTGCTGAAATAGCAAAGTCTGACACTATCCAGAAGGAAGAAGCCTGATGTTAATTATATTCTTGTTGCTGTTGGCCCACTACACTCATAACTTCAAAGAACACGCTTTAATTTTTGAATAGTTTAGTTCCTTTAATCTGCTTATGATGATACGCGTCGACGCGAAACTTAAACGTAATATCGTTTAATTCTTTTGGAAATTAGGCCCAGTGGTGTTGCATGAAGAAAGAGAGAGAGAGAGAGAGAGGGAGAGAGAAAAGAGGGAATAAGAGAAAAGAGGGAGAAATATAGAAGAGAGAGAGAAAGAGAGAACAGGGGAGAGAGTGCATCAGAAACAAAACATGTTTTTATTTTTCCGAACGACGCGATGCAGCCACTGCCATAAGCAGAAGATAACTTGCACTTCAAAAGCACCACCCATGGGGATTAGACCGAAAGAAAAAAAACGGCGACGAGATCGGTAAAGAGGCCAGCATGGAACTACTTTGAGAAATGACATTACGCTTCTCTTCACGCATTTCAGCATGTGTATCAGATAAAAGGATATTCTAGATGGGGATTGCTTACGCAACGAGATGTGCTGGAGCCCTAAGCCCAGCACACGGAACAAAAGAGTGCTAGGGATATGCAGGATCCAATTTGAAGACTCAAGTCTATTTCTCCTCGCTCATTACCGGAATCCGGCGTCGGGGGACTCGCCTGTTGACTGCCTCCAGTTTTCGCAAGAAGCTGAGGGCGTCTTCGGCGCTGAAGACGCGGCGGACGTGAGAGACGCGGAGGGTGGCGTCGCCGGGAGTCGACGACTGTAGCATCTGCTGCAGCCGGTACAGACCTGCCGGCGTCACCCACCGCCAGAGGCGCTCTCAGGGATCGGAGCGAGGGGGCGTCCCGATTCTACAGTTTTCCGATGCGTACTTACATTGTATGGCTCCTGAAATTATTTGACTTGTTGAAAGAACTGTCAAGGAACAACAGACAATGTTTCTCGCGAATAGTTTTCGAAATACAAGGTTGCGAGGTGTTTTTAGGTATTCAATCAAACACTTCTGGTAAAGATATATGACGTGGGTTAAATCACAGCTAAGAGCGTTGATGCATCCAGGAGCACCTTTCGGTGGGGGCTAAACAAACGTTGTGGGTGGAGGACTAAATCGAGACAGAATGACGAAAAAAATTGTTAAAGCAAAAACGCCCCAAGTTTGTTCCTTTTGGGGGAATCAAAAGATAGTATTTTAGGCTCTAGTGGTGGCCCCTTTATCCCCCTTGGATCCTCCGTGACTAAGAGATATCAACAGTTTGCTACAAATGATCAGGACACTATCCGGGCTAGTGAGTACAAGTCTAATTACGGGGATATGTGCATAAAGATGGCGATTTTTTCTGAGACGCCTTTCATGAGGTTTGTTTAAGCAGTGATCTACCTCCTATAAACGGCTCTGGTATTACTCAAAACACATCTCAACCAAGATTGGCCCGACTGCCTCCGAGACGCAGAGCAGATTGCTATTTCCGGTGCATCAGGTTCGACTTGATATCGCCTCATCCACCCGAGTTTAAACGCCCCAGGCGCGTGCATCTGAAACCTGTTTTGTGCCACTCTGACAGCGGCTCCAGTGCTTTTGACGGGCTGGTGAGTGGCGACGACCCGCCTTCCACCACACTGCCGAGCCTGCCGAATGTCTTCATCGGCCATCGGCAGCCTACTCGCGCTGGTAAACAGCTTCCCGTTGCTTGTCAGTCGTCTGTTTACGTGATTGCCTCTGGTGCCATAGGCGGATCCAGGGAGTAGGTGGGGGCATTTACCCCTCCTCCGATCGGAAATCCTAAATCCACCTATTTCTGGTGCTGAGTTAAGCTAGCTTGCACCACCTCGACTTGTACGTCAAGGCTCAAAGGAATTCAAATACTCCGGGTATCTTCAGTGTCGTTCTCATTTTACGTGAGGATTCTGGAAAGTTTACAACTGATATGTTCCTATGCTCTTAGACAATATTGCAGTATTTACAACGGATACCAGAGTAGAATGGTAGGTTCTATTTGAGTATTGTCGTGTGAAATAGTACGAATTCAGATCCTGGAATTCAACCAGCAGCTTAGAATTCCAACTTGAATAGCAACGAACAGTTGAGCTTCATTGTAGATACTTGAGCTCATTTTTGTTAGACATAAAAATACTACAGTCGGCCTTCCCGGCTGCACAGATGCGAGTTTACACGGACCTCGTCACTAGATGGATGCATCATAGCATGAGGCTAATTAGCAGAGAACGCAATTGGCCCAGAACAGCAGAGAACCAGAAAAATCATAATTACAGGTCGATCTACAGCTTTCCACAGAAATCCAGGCAAATCCCTTTCCACGCCCAGAATTATTGGCCCAGAGGCGATCCCGATCCAAAAGAAATATTTCCAGCGGCCGACATCTCGAAATCCGAATCGGGGCCCGTGTCGATACTTGTCCTGTTTCTCATCCACTCCGCTCCCGTAGCCGTAAAGTCCTGCGGTCCTTTGGGATGCCGGATCGGTGACCTGGGTGACCTGTACCCTCTAGTCGTCATAAATCAGACTTATTGCACAGCGCTGCTGCTAGCAAAATTTAAACGGTAATAGTGGGCAGAATGACATTATCTTCGATCGTTTAAAATAGAAATAGAGTTTTGACTGTGAATATTTCGAATACAAGGCGGATAAGGCCAAATTGAGTTAAACAGTGATTTCGCTTTGAAATCGATCCTAACTTGTACGAATTGTTACTGTTTACTTATGTCTTCATGATATCTTAACAAAGGACTGTGTCATAAATATAAGTAATTAAAACTGTCTTTCTCTATTACATGACCGAGGAAAAGGCCATTCCACCTAATATCGCCACCATAAATCTTTGAGAGTCCATGCGTGCAGTCGGTTAGATGGTGTGGGCTGAATCCTCATCGGAGAAATGGGTATCAAGAGGTCCATCGCGGCCTAGAAAACCGCTATTTTAATGTGCTTCCCGAACTGAAAACCATTGATCTCGTTTCAAAAGCTATCCTGCCGGGAGAAAATACTGCCTGTCATGGTGCTTGATGTCCACCACGGTTCCAGCGCATTCCGGCGCTGTGAACGTTCCATGATGCCAATTATGGTACGCTTTAATCATCTGGGACAGAATATGAATGCGAGTGACATCAGGGGGCTCTCGTAACCAGGCAGGGATGCACGAATTGAAACAAATCCAGAATGATCATTAACAAATTGAAAATAAACATACAGACTCCTACAGTCATGGTGATATAATATACAGAGAGAGAGAGAGAGAGAGAGAGAGAGAGAGAGAGAGAGAGAGAGAGAGAGAGAGAGAGATTCTTGTATTTACAGACTCGGGGTCCAGTTATCAATGCAAAAATAACATTTCAAAACATTAAAGGAACTCGCCGTCCTCGGAGTCATATATGTAGACGACCTCCTGCCACCCGTAGCTGCGAACTACGTCCAAAATGGCGCGGTGATACTCTGGTCTCATGCTCAGGGCAAAGTCCATCGACGTCGATATCTGGCGAACCTGCCGGCGGGTTTAAAAGAGTGAGATTACGCAGTCGACGGCTATCACGCCATCCACTACTGGAACAGATGCTTCCACAGGTCACCCATAAAATAGAACACGCCACTACGACACCGCCCCAACCACCACCCAAGCTGTGGAGGACTGGCACCTGCCGTGCGGACTGTCTGTAATCTCAGCGAGAGCCTTTAAACTTCAACCGGCTGGTTTGTTCAATCCCTCGGCTATTTTGTAGAACCAACGAAAATTGGATATCGATTCCAGTTCAATATAGTATGTCTTAGTTAGTAGATAGTTAGATGGTATGTCTTCTTATTTAGAGATAGTATACTTGGATGTCTTCATGAACACCATCTGGCTGGACTAGAAGCAGCACTGGAAGAAGAAACAGATCCATGACCTTGCATGGCATTGAGTTGCTGCATAGTATGCAAGTGAGGACATAGCAATTCCTTTGTGGTACTGCTGGGTAAAAAAATCCGGGTGCATAGGCCACCAAGCATTATAAACAACCGTAACGAAATTTGAAAATGTTTCACCCTGGCTAAAGCGTGCAAGCTGATCTGATTTATATTTTCTTCTTTTTTTGCATAGTATTCATGCCGCAACCAACCAGCACATTTGAAAATCGCAAACATTGACTAGTAATGAGTCCCCAACTAGTAGTAATGACTAGTAGCTAATGAGTCCCCAAAAAACCTTGAAGTTGACCGGTCCATGCCAGATAATAAAGACAATCTCCCACCGCGGGAATTGGGCGTACATACATTGATCTGAATTATCTAGTTCGAAGATAAGCTATGAAGCCTTTGTATGCCGATCACTGTATATTTTGACGCTTAGGCTCAAACTGATCTTGGTGGAACCTGGGGTGCCATGCTTTAAAACAGGGAAGTAACACCAATCGAAGACTTGAAAAATTCAAAACACAATACATTTCGCTATTTTCTTAATCGAATTGTCAATTTTGGAGCAGCAATGGAAGGACACATCGGCTTCCTCTTTTCCCTTAGCCAGCGGCAGTGACAGGCCATGGACAACAAACAGGTTACCCCAGGGCAGTAAAGAACGGCTACTCCAAAGTTGTGAGGCATTGTGGGCAATACCTCCCTTGGTTGCAGTAGACCGAGATGCATTGTGGGTAATATTTCCCCTGATGGCAGTGGACCAAGATGCACTGTGGGTACTATTTCCCGCACGATCCGTTCTTCCACCGGTAGGGTGTAGGGGATCTTTAAGCTGTTTCCGACAGGTAGACAACCTATTCTCAAAGCCATTTTCTACCTAATAAATTGGAATAATGTCATAACTGCTACCAACCAAAATGTGCTAGTAGAGCTGCCAGCTGCAATAGAATATGCTTGTATTTCTGCGTCGACGTCACTTCAGTTTGTCTATTGTGTTGATTTGTTTGCTTTTAAGGTAAAAGTTCGTTTTAAATTATAGGTGCCTTAAGAGAAGAATAGTGCTATTTCTTGCCTTTCCGAGCCTATAGAACAAGAGAAAAGTCGCGGAACTGGTTTCTCGTGGCCATTGTGCACTGAGGTGGGCTCACGGGGTATTTCCTATGCTCAGTAGGAATCAGATTGCTAATGTCGTCGCCTTTTTACGGGCATTATCGGGCTATGGTTCACCTAGGGTTGGAGGATTTTAGACGGTATTGCCAATATCTGTCCGTTTTTTAATTTAAGCTTGCCACAAAACAATCTAAAAAATGAGGGGTTAAAATATTATGATGTTTAGAACAATTTCTCAAGAGGTACATACTTCAGACTCTCACTGCTGAAGGGAAATGAAGGGCTGGTGAATGACTTAATGGCAGTGCTGGAAGATAAATTTCCTGCTGTCCAACCAAGCCTCAGGAAGGCATCGCTTTCAGCTGTACCATGGTGAGGCCGAATAGCCTCAACGCTGGCCACCAGGATGTTGCTTAGCTGAGGACTGCGGGGAAGGTCAACCACTGCAAGCAGTGATCTGGCAAGGCGCACCAGTCTGGTATTTTGTCTAAAGATTATCTGATATTGATTTATGTTTCATTTTCCCAGCACATTCCAATTGTATTTTAAATAATTGTTGTCAAGGGTACAAAAATTATGCTGGGTGCTGCAAATGATAGTTTGTAAGGTCATTTAAGATACATTTTCCATGCATTTTTGTGTTGCTGACTATCTAAAATTTCTAGTATGGAGAATACATTTTGGGTAAATAATCATGTAGGTATAAACACATGGTTACATTCTCAAGTACCCCAGAGCACCAGGGAAAAAGCCTTCATCTGTATATTTTCTATAGATGCTCCAACATATTCATATTGGGTGAGGACTTCAGTCTCCTAGCCCCACCTCCTTGCGTCCTCCTCCATATTTTGCTTTCTGAGCCCTTGACTTCTGAGTTTAATGCCTGTTTTATCTTCTGAAGTTAATAGTGCAGTTTTTATATTATATGGACATGGGTTTAAACTTTAAGCTTCGGTTGGTAATTTGTTAAAAAGTGGATCAAAGCAGACTACCTTCGGTTGTACCTTTATCTTTTTCTCTCTGGCAATAAGTAGCACATGGGGTAACATTCAGGTTTGTATTGCCTTCCTTGAGATATTTCCTATTGTATGGGTATTGGCTTAAATTTCTGTCTGCAATTTTCAAACGGAGTGGGAAAATCTGAGACAAATTTCGAGACAGCGTCGCACGTTTTTCGGGGTTCGGATAGTCAACGACTGGAACGACCAGCCTTACTCGGTGGTGAGTGTCAACACCGTTGACCAGTTTAAGGCCAAGCTTGACGTCTACTGGGCCCCTGTCATGTATGATGTCCCAGAGTGCCCAGAGCAAGAGTAGTCCTCCTTCACCTTTCTACTGGCAGTAATTGGCCAGTCTTCCCTTCTTCTCAGGAAAAGTCCCTGAGTAAGACTGAGGTAGGTCCCATATACCAAGAGCTCGTGGGAGACCGGAGCCAACACGGTTCGTTGGAAGGCAATGTGTGCCCCAATGGGTAAAAGTTACATCATTGGAAAGCTGAGAGCGTGCTGATTCCAAATATATGGAAATTTATAGATGTTCCTAGAGGGCTTTTTGAGCGATTTTCGATTTTGTGTTGTTCAAATGCACAGAAGCATCTCTCTAACTTCCTCGTCACTGACATAGTGTTGTTGGATACCAAATGGAAGCTTAATAATCTGGGAAGAAAATAGCAGTTCTGAAATCCACGCGTCGCGTGTGGATTTTGAGTATTTGCCCTTTCAATGCTAACAAGCACGGATATTGCGCGCAAGGCGCAGAGTCGGCTTTTCGGCGCTGGAGATTAGCCTTTACTGAAGTGCCGGTCAACTCGTGGCAAATGTTCTTCCCGTACTCTCACTCAAAATACGCAAAATTTATCATCGTGCTGTGCTAATGACTTAGCAAAAATAGATTTAGATATACGAGCAATTCAGAATTCTCCCATTGCATGGTAGTATCAACATTGCACATATCTCAAACTCATCAATTTGTGCTGCTCTCAATTGAGAAAGCAAAATGACACTCGCTCGCTTGGGCCATGCCACGTTGTCAGGGGCTGTGCGGCAGCGCACGCAGACTCCGCCTTCCAGCCAACCATGCCAGGCCCTGACCCGGCCCAGTCCAGTGGCGCAGGGCGGACGGGGCGATCGCGAGCTCCGACCGGCCACGGGTACTCATGGATCGTCAGGAGCGGGGGTACAATTGTAATAAGATAGGTCAAAAGTCAAATATTAAGACTAACGTTACAAAGAATGCGATTAATTGACCAAAGGAATAGCCGGGAGATTTCGACTTATGTCGTCGTACTGCAATACAGTCAGTTGTATTGTTCAATGTTCGGGCGAATATTTCCTAAATAAATACTGAGGGGATGAATAATTAGAAAAGAAAAAACATGCGAAATGGATATTCTTTAGGTGCTACATTAAGGACAGTGCAGAAAACGAACATAAAATAGCCTCATTTCGAGGGGGATTTGATGTATCAAAATTTTACTCTAATTACCGGTCGTGCTGTATCCATGAGTACGTCTTCTCATTTTGCGCAACCAAAAGACTAGGTGCGTTTGTAGATTGAAGAGTTCCAAAATGTTTCCTGTAGATTGTAGCAAATAAAAATGTTTACGTCCATAAAATTTTTCCCCAACTAACCACATTTCATTCCGCCCCGGAGTATCTCCAAGGAGTCTGCGGCTTCTTCTGTCTTCACTTCTGCCCATCCGTGTGGTTTTCTTTCGGAGTTTTGAAAATTTATTTTTCATGTGGGATAAAATCAGGGAAATTTCATCCAGTCCCATCTTATTTTTCCCGTTCCGTAAGCCCATACAACTGAGTGTTCCACATGGGATATCTTTTTTTGTTTAACCCTATTTCCGGCAGGGGGGCTAATATTGCCCCCCTAAGGTTTTTCAAGAATATCTCGAAACGGCTTGCGATAGAACTTGAAACTTCCTGACTTTTCCAAAACTAGTACAGGCAGGTTTTCTGAAATTTTCAAGATTATATATTTACCAGGGGCGGAGCTATGGCTGGGTTTTTGGGGAGGTTCTATCCACAAACCAAGTATTATCGTATGCGATGGGTTCTTTGTAAAAGGAAGCCGTCTCTGCTGATCTGATACCAGTTATATGGTTTTATTATATCATTTTTTATGTGAGATGATAGTGCATTCACAATTGTCACTATTTGTATTCATCAGGGGCAGTTACAGCAGTTCAAAATGGGGGAATGTTATCAAGAAGGACTAAACGTTAGTAAGTGAAAGACTGCTTACAGCCGTGCAGGGCGAATACAATTGGGTATATGAAAATTCAAAATAGTTATAACCAAATTCTAGATTACCAGAGGCGTGTCCAGTCACTACACATTTTCAAAATGCATATTCCCAGCCAGTATCACCGCCGCGACTCAATATCGTTGTATATTAAAATGTGTTTCCAATCACCCCACCGCCCCACGACGAGAGTCCTTGATCCGCCTATGTCACCCCCTTTCCCAGAGCTGCCATGGGAGGGTAAAAATTATCAGAAATAAATTTCAACTAGTCGAGGGACTAATATACTCATGCATACCACTGCATATTGTTGGGATGTATTTTACCCCACTGTTTTACCTTACGCATCCGCCCCTGATGAGTTTTTCACTTTTTTCATTTATTTATGTGTCAAAGATGCCAAGCAGTATATCACGGCTTCTAATCCGCGTAACAAAACTTTTTAGGTTGTATATATTTCCCCTCATAGTCCTGGTCCTGGAACTGCCATTGAATTTCGAATTTTTGCGTAACTCGAGTATATGACAATTTTGGGTCAATTATTTGTAAATCTGAACTAGTTTTGTGAAAATCGTACAACAGAGACAAGGGTTATGGAAAATCTAAAAATACACAAAAATTGTATATTTTGCACGACTTTCTCCTTAAAAATCAAAATTTTGAAATTTTCTTTTTCAAAATAAAGTTTAGCGTCAGGGAATCTATAGCACTTTGAATTTTCAAAATCGGCCGGTTAGATTACGAGATCTTAGGGGGGCCGATATTGCCCCCCTGCCGGAAATAGGGGGTAGCCGGGAGCCTGACGGAAATAGGGTTAAGGAACGTGTAAAAGTTGCGCAGAGGAAATTCCACTTCAATATGTTCCATTTCATGTCCCAATACTTATCGTGCTATCTGAGCCTTGAATCATGGAGCCATGGTTTTTAACTCGGTAATCATCTGTCCAAAGGACTTTCAATATTTCCCGAAGCATAGAACGCTGCATACGCATTGCCACATTGTGGGATTTTCTTTTTTGGAACAACATTTTTGCACTCTCTGAGAAGTGTTCTCTCGAAGCGCCACGGGTATAATTTGTTCTTCTCTTGAGATGATTTTTTCGCCAGATTTCAACAGTTTTCGGCACCAAGAACAAAGCTCTCCAGTTAGGTGTGTATCCTTTGCCGAACACTGAGCTCTGCCTGGTATCTGTTTTAGTTTCTCCAATAGTGCCGGTGAAAGATAATCCGAAGATTTGTTAAGGAAAATAATGAAAATGCGTTATCTTGCCGGATCGTGCGTAGCAGTGCGTGGGCCATTGCTATGCTTCCCTAGCCGTGACCTGACATGACATGCACTGAAAGTGGCCAGAACCCCGCATCACCCGTAACCGGTCGCAGCCCGTGTCCGGTACAGTGTCTGACACAGCCGGACCACCGCTCAGCGCCGACCTGAGCGGATTTTTACAATTGCATAGTACAAAGGTTGACTATTTGAGATTTATGTTACGCTAACACGGCCATGAAATGGGAAAATTCTGAATAGTCAAAGTTTTGAGAATTGTTGTGGCTAAGCCATTAGCACAGCACAATGATACATTTGGCGTATTTTGAGTGGGAGTACGGAAAGAACATTTGACACGATGTGACCAGCACTTCAGTAAGGGCTAACCTCCAGCGCCGAGAAGCCGACTCTGCGCCTTGCGCGCAATATCCGTGCTTCTATCATTGAAAGGGTAAATACTCAAAATCCAAACGCGGCGGGTAGGATTTAAGAACTGTTATTTTCTTCCCAGATTATTAAGCTTTCATTTGGTATACGAAAACACTATGTCAGTGACGAGGATGTTAGAGAGATTCGTGTGTGCATTTGAACAACACAAAATAAAAAAATTGTTCAAAAGCCCTCGAAGAACCTATATAAATTTTCACATATGTGGACTTAGCATGCTCTCAGCTTTCCAATGATGTAACTTTTACTCATTGGGGCAGACATTGCCTTCCAACAAACCGTGCCAACAGGCCAAGTGGCCTCCAAAAAATCCGACAGTTTATATCACATCAGATCAGAGCTGGCTATGCTCATGTTCATGTAGGAGTTCATTTGCTAAATTTTTGTAAGCAAGCAACCATCATGAGATCAAAATCAACATCCCTGCCATGAAAACTTCATGATAAAGTCGGCACATATGTCTTATTCAATAGTCACAGATGGAAATAAGGAATACGTGCACACGTTCAGCTTCGCTCACGCCTAATAATTGTTGTCCCGAGGATAATCCAGTCAGGGCGTGGTCCCCTGGCCAATGAAACGCCAATATAATTAGTTATTTGGGGTGTTTTCTATGGGTTCTCTTATAATCTCACCTCACGAATAGGCACACAATTTGGGCGCCCAAGGGGAAGGGGCAGTTGGATAGGAACGGGCCATCTTCAACATTGCACTGGTGCCTGAGCAGGCTCTGATATAAAAAATAAAATCGGTAATATTGCCTTCCTCTCGAACTCTACCTAGTTATTGAGTATTGCCGTTATTGTTCTGTTGTAATATTTATATTATATCACATAGGCGGATCCAAGATTTCCAATGGGGGATAACTTCCGGGGTGCCACTTTTGACCGGCAAAACCTATCAGGTGGGTGCAAAATCCTATCGGTGGCAGGCCATTAAAATGTTTACTGGGGGCCAATTGGCCCCCAGTCGGCCGAAATGCCCCTCCTCCCCCAGTGCCGGGAAATTGGCCCCCAGTGAAATAGACAAGTATTACTTAAAACTGAATAAACGCAAACTCACCTAACGAAAATAAGACAGAACACCACCCGATAATAATCATTTTGTTCTATTGCTCGTCCCAAATTGATGATTCACAAAAGTTGTGTTCAAAAACTACCATCAGTAGCTATCTACTCCATCGTGCAAAAACGAAACAAAGTAAGTAATCACGGGAAATCCCGGCTAGGTAACCTCAGCATGAATTTAGCTAACCACAACGCTCGAGACAACCAACCAAAAATCGTTTTCTATCCGACCAGAAGCCCCGGCCCCAGCCAGTACCGTGGCACTGCATGATGCTCTCATTTCAGACGTGGTCGGTTGTCAGCGCTTAGAGCTCGTTCGTGGATTAGGCGGGACACAGTGTAGTCAAAGTGCGTCCGACTGGTTACTGGTGTGCCGGTGTGAAGTGCTTAGACCATTTATTCATTAGGTGTTAGCAGCATACGTGAAATTTATAGTGAGATCGTTGCATCACCCTTTTTCTGTAAAGTTCATAGGGGAGACTGGGGTCAACTGTAACAATTTTTACTTATCTGCTTCATGAAGGGCAATGCTTTGTGCTAAACAACTTTTCCCCATATTTTCAGCAACTTTGACATTTTGGCCATGTGGCAGATGTAGCACTATACCAAAATAAAAACATTTATTGGTCGAAACTTGGGTTTGAAAAACTTAATTCAAATTTTACATTTGGCCTCATCAAGGGTCAGTTGTAACACCCCAGGGGCTAATTGTAACATATTAAAGCCATTCGTATAGTTCTTTCCGATCGCGATGCATGTCTCGTGGGCCCACAAAGAATATAACTGACACTGGACCAATGTTTCCCTTGCCCTGCTGGCTTGGAAGTTCTTAAAGTATACAATACAAAAGACATCCTCTTCCTTCTCATCAGTATTTGTACTGTTTCCGGGCGTTCTCTGAGCCTTTTTTATTCTGGCTTTCTGTGCATTTTTCGTCGTCTTCCTTGCGTAGACTGAGCCTCCTCGGAGTATTTTTCTGTGTGTGTGGATGGGTTTTGTTTTTACGCCTGTTTTCCAGCTCCAGAGCCCTCTTTTCGGGTGTTTCGGTTAGAATTTCCGTTTGGACTTTTCTAATTTCCGTTAGAATACCGTTCGGTTAAATTTTCAGTTGGAAAAGCAGGAAAATTATTAAATGTTAGCGGGGAGTGTTACGGCCAAGATAATTGATGATGATGAATTAGTTGTAAACAGCTATACAATTCGTTTTTTTGTGGGTTTATGACTACTGTTACAGGCCGTTTTAGCCTCAAATCTGGCTTTTGTGGGCAGATTTGATTTACTTATTTGGCCATTTCAGTTGAAATAGATTTTGTTTCCTTTTTGGCCCTTTTTCTAACTCGGATTTGGCATTTTGCCGCTGAAAAAAACCTAGCCGCCCTGAGCAGAGTCTATAATTTATGAAATTTGGAATAAAACGAAAATTGGGAACACATTTTTTATTGCTAGGGCGTTTAAGTTTCATTAACAACCCCTACCCCTTCAAATGGGGTCTTTATTTCCTGAAAAGACTATGATGGCCAGCACAAGAAATGCCCGCCCCCCCCCACTGATATTTCCTTTAAAAAAATCCCCGGTGGGCGCCGATTTCCGCATCTTTGGCGAGGGGGAAGGGCTGGGAAATGACATTTCAGGGGGCGCCATCGACCTTTCAGGAGGGCGCCGTGACCATCTGAGGGGGCGCCGAGGGTTGATGGAGGGCACGTGCCCCCTTTACCCCCTGGATCCACGAATGTGATATCATTACGGGAAGCTTTCCGATAACGAGAACGTGCTGCTTTCGGTTATATGTAGAGCTTAGCAGAGCATTTGTAGGCGTGTAGTTTGTACCATTATCCTTAATCGTCCTTACATCCTTACTCGTCCTATCCTTACCCGTCTAACACTTCCATTTCAGAAGAAAAACGAGGACCTGCAATAATCGCGGCGAACTTGCAGATCGTGCTCGGCGAAAACAAAACTTTGGCTTAGACCTGGATTCGAGCCCAAGCTTTGTCGGAGACCGGCAAATATGGCTCCAGTTTGTGCATCATTCCTCAAAAATTTGCATGGGCTCCGCTTATCAGACCCCAGAAATAGAAATTGGACAGATCCTCTGATACCATTTTTGTCAGGGAGCCTCTGTTGGTTTAGCGCTGAGAGCCCGTCAAAAATAGTCAATTTTACATGCAAAGTCAATGACGGCGATAAATTTGTGCGCCCAGTAGTAGAATTGCGGCGATCTTTGATGTAATTGATCATGGGTCACTTCTGACTAAATTAGAGCTTTTACAAATCCATCCAGGCTGGTTTCGGAGCTATCTTAGTGGACATGTGCAACGAGTCCAAATCGGGGATAAAATGTCGGAACCCCTCCCTATCAACATGGGTACTTTTCAGGGTACATGTTTGGGCCCTGTGCTCGCAAATATCGCGGGTAATGATCCAACGTGTCACATCCCATCACATCGTAATGGCTTTCGAGTTAAATGTATAAGGTACGCAGACGACATACAGCTAGGAATCACTGGTCCACGTGGTCGTATGCCTGAAATGAAAAATTGTTTGGAAGAAATTCTGGAAGTGATGACCACATGGTTTCAACAAAACGGGATGTTGGTCAATGCCAGCAAGACGGAGCTTCTCCTGTGTGGCGACCAAAGGCAGCTAAAACACATATCGCAACCTGTACACATTCAGTTTATGAATGAGGAAATTGGAAGTAAAAATGTAGTTAAAAATTTAGGGGTATTTATGGATCGCAATCTTTCTTGGTCTCATCATGTCAAGTGTATATCGGATCGCTGTTTTGGTATACTTATTGCTTTGTATAATGCCAAACATGTCCTGCCCACTGAAGTACCCCCTCGTGTTATTGACTCGCTTGTATTTTCACATGTTAGGTACTGCATTCAGGTCTATGGAAGCACAAATTCTGAATCAAAGAACAAGATGTAGAAAATCTTTAACTTTGCGGCCAGAATAATATCAGGTGGAAGGAAGCACGACCATATCTCGGATGTCATTGAAGAGCTGGAATGGCTCAATGCCCAGCGTTTTATCGAATATCTTGACATGTGTATGCTTTATAAGTTGATAACGACAGGTTGCCCTTCGTCCCTGGCATGGAATTTTCGTTTTAACCGTGATGTTTTGAATCGGGAGACAAGACAATCGGAAAACTTGGCACTCCCAAAGCCGAGAACAAATTATGGAAAACGTAGCTTTGTTTATCGTGTCTCATCGCTTTACAACAATATTTGAGTACTTGTTGGAAATCCTCGGGCAACAAACTATTGTGTCTTCAAAAAGAATATCAGGCGCGCTGTGCGGGGTGATCGGAGGAATTGAGTGCTCGTAGATACATAGTATCATATTTTACATTTCTATTTTAATTTAGCAATTCTCATATCATGTTCGGGCATGTATATAGTTCTTGTGTTCATTTTGTGACGATGTGCTGGAGCACTGACCTTTGACTATGTTTTTGACAAAGGTCTAAGAATAACCCACTGTGTGCGGAAAGACCTGCTGATGTGAATACATACATACATACATACATTGTAGTAGAAACCTTTGGAGGGGGCTGAGGTTACCCAGTCCACGACCGCTAACGTCCGACTGAGCTCACACCTCACGGCGCCGGAGCGGGTTGATACGGGACGTCTGTGCAAACCCCACACCGCCAGAGTGGGTGAAACGGGATTTCTGCCGCAATCTGCGCGCCGCAGTCTCGGCCGGGGCGGCTGTAAATTGTGGGGCGGCGTTATTGGCTGAGAGAGTGTGACGCCGGACGCTGCGACGTCCGGAAAGAAACGACGCTCGCTGAGGAACGAGACATCGCAGACTTACCGGGAGCCGTGTAGTGTACAAGGCAATTTAAAGGCACGGCACAGCAGGGCACAGGCAGGCGCATGTGCCGGCGATGCTTATGATGTGTGTTTGAGGGCAAGTGGTAAGATAGCGCCATGGCACGGAAATTTTTAATTCCTTTCTGACAATAATTTGCGTTCTATAAAAACACCACTTCTAGTGCTGTCTCCATACCCCACTGGATTCCTCGTTGAACGTGCGCTTGACTTGGAAGCGTCAAGCCAAACCAAGCCAAGGGCGCGCTCAGCGAGAAATCCAGTCAGGCATTGAGACAACATTATACGTCGTGTTTTTACAGAACGCAAGATGTTCTTAAAAATAAGTTTCTGTGTTTTTCGGCCCCTAGTCATATCTTACCACTCTCCTCCAAAAATTCCATCGCTGGCATCACCTGAAAATGTGCCTGGCCGTACATTGTTGTGCAGTGCCTTTTAAATTAGCGTGTAAACTGCACTGGAGTGCACTGAGGCCACCAGCCAGCTAGATACTGCCGCATAGTCACCGGCAGGGACGACGTGATCATCTCGTCTGCGGGCCTCGATTCTCTGGAATACTGTTTCTATGGTAAATAGTCAGAGAATGTTTGTCAGTATCATTATGATTAGGAAGGAGACGTTTTAGAAATATTATAGACCTATATTTGATTTCATTCTACATTTTCATTACATTTCGAAAGAACCATTTTGAAATGATATTTTATCCCATTTCATATAAAAATATGGCACGAAGCTTGCAAAAACAGTTGGAAAATGAGGCACTTGGCATGGTTTTTCTTTAGCATTAATACATGTTCCTGCTTATGTATTTTGATGGTTGGGCAGTGTCGAGGGCGATTACTACAAATACGATTTACCGCAATTTAACGATCAAAACCATGCGCCGTCTACAGGAGAATGAGTGTGACTCCCAAGTTTGCTCATTTGTCGATACATTATGCTCTGATTCTAGAAGCGAAAAACTATATTCTCAGTTCCAAAGAAAGCGAAAGCAATATAGTAATGAAGCCTTCTTTACATTCAATTTACTTTTTTTAGTCGTCGCATACGCACATGCTTTGTTGACTTAGAATACCAACTCGCTGTTCGTCGGCCGCCAGTACACCGTGCTCAAATGTGACTGGGATAGTAGATGAAGAATACCTAGAGTGCAGCGATCCACTTCATTCACATAATGGTTTCATTAGTCAGTCATTTCATTGCCAGCCACATTCACTCCGTTGTTCATCTACGGACTGTCTGGCTTACTCGCCTTTTGCGGAAACCAGGGCGCAATGAACGGCATCTGGAAGGTGTTGGCGTACGCATGGAGTGTGTCGAAGGTGTCCAAGTTGACGTAGCCCATCATCAGGTGAACTCCCATCCTGAACACTTGGTCACACACTGAAACACACCCATCAAAGCAGTTAATTCATGTTGATGTATCCCATCATCATGTGAACTCCCATCCTGAACTCTTGGTCACACACTGAAACACACCCATCAAAGCAGTTAATTCATGTTGATGTAGCCCATCATCAGGTGAACTCCCATCCTGAACACTTGGTCACACACTGAAACACATCCATAAAAGCAGTTAATCCATGTTGATGTATCCCATCATCATGTGAACTCCCATCCTGAACACTTGGTCACACACTGAAACACACCCATCAAAGAAGTTAATCCTTGTTGACGTAGCCCATCACCAGGCGAAACTCCATCCTGAACACTGGTTACACACCGAACACACTCTACAGCAACACCCAGGTTGACTTAACACATTGCCAGGTGGGACTTCCATCCTGAACTCTTGGTCACACACTGAACACACTTTACAGCAACACCCAGGTTGACTTAACACATCACCAGGTGGAACTCCCATCCTGAACACTTGGTCACACACTGAACACACTCTACAGTAACACCCAGGTTGACTAACACATCGCCAGGTGGAACTCCCATCCTGAACTCTTGGTCACACACTGAACACACTCTACAGCAACACCCAGGTTGACTTAACACATTGCCAGGTGGAACTCCCATCCTGAACTTCTGGTCACACACTGAACACACTCTACAGCAACACCCAGGTTGACTTAACACATCACCAGGTGGAACTCCCATCCTGAACACTTGGTCACACACTGAACACACTCTACAGCAACACCCAGGTTGACTTAACACATCACCAGGTGGAACTCCCATCCTGAACTCTTGGTCACACACTGAACACACTCTACAGCAACACCCAGGTTGACTTAACACATCACCAGGTGGAACTCCCATCCTGAACACTTGGTCACACACTGAACACACTCTACAGCAACACCCAGGTTGACTTAACACATCACCAGGTGGAACTCCCATCCTGAACTCTTGGTCACACACTGAACACACTCTACAGCAACACCCAGGTTGACTTAACACATCACCAGGCGGAACTCCCATCCTGAACTCTTGGTTACACACTGAACACACTCTACAGCAACACCCAGGTTGACTTAACACATCACCAGGTGGAACTCCCATCCTGAACACTTGGTTACACACCGAACACACTCTACAGCAACACCCAGGTTGACTTAACACATCACCAGGTGGAACTCCCATCCTGAACACTTGGTCACACACTGAACACACTCTACAGTAACACCCAGGTTGACTTAACACATCGCCAGGTGGAACTCCCATCCTGAACTCTTGGTCACACACTGAACACACTCTACAGCAACACCCAGGTTGACTTAACACATCACCAGGCGGAACTCCCATCCTGAACTCTTGGTCACACACTGAACACACTCTACAGCAACACCCAGGTTGACTTAACACATCACCAGGTGGAACTCCCATCCTGAACTCTTGGTCACACACTGAACACACTCTACAGCAACACCCAGGTTGACTTAACACATCACCAGGTGGAACTCCCATCCTGAACTCTTGGTCACACACTGAACACACTCTACAGCAACACCCAGGTTGACTTAACACATCATCAGGTGGAACTCCCATCCTGAACACTTGGTCACACACTGAACACACTCTACAGCAACACCCAGGTTGACTTAACACATCACCAGGTAGAACTCCCATCCTGAACTCTTGGTCACACACTGAACACACTCTACAGCAACACCCAGGTTGACTTAACACATCACCAGGCGGAACTCCCATCCTGAACTCTTGGTCACACACTGAACACACTCTACAGCAAAACCCAGGTTGACTTAACACATCACCAGGTGGAACTCCCATCCTGAACTCTTGGTCACACACTGAACACACTCTACAGCAACACCCAGGTTGACTTAACACATCACCAGGTGGAACTCCCATCCTGAACTCTTGGTCACACACTGAACACACTCTACAGCAACACCCAGGTTGACTTAACACATCACCAGGCGGAACTCCCATCCTGAACTCTTGGTCACACACTGAACACACTGTACAGCAACACCCAGGTTGACTTAACACATCACCAGGTGGAACTCCCATCCTGAACACTTGGTCACACACTGAACACACTCTACAGTAACACCCAGGTTGACTTAACACATCACCAGGTGGAACTCCCATCCTGAACGCTTGGTCAAACACTGAACACACTCTACAGTAACACCCAGGTTGACTTAACACATCGCCAGGTGTAACTCCCATCCTGAACACTTGGTCACACACTGAACACACTCTACAGCAACACCCAGGTTGACTTAACACATCACCAGGTGGAACTCCCATCCTGAACTCTTGGTCACACACTGAACACACTCTACAGCAACACCCAGGTTGACTTAACACATCACTAGGCGGAACTCCCATCCTGAACTCTTGGTTACACACTGAACACACTCTACAGCAACACCCAGGTTGACTTAACACATCGCCAGGTGTAACTCCCATCCTGAACTCTTGGTCACACACTGAACACACTCTACAGCAACACCCAGGTTGACTTAACACATCACTAGGCGGAACTCCCATCCTGAACTCTTGGTTACACACTGAACACACTCTACAGCAACACCCAGGTTGACTTAACACATTGCCAGGCGGAACTCCCATCCTGAACTCTTGGTCACACACTGAACACACTCTACAGCAACACCCAGGTTGACTTAACACATCACCAGGTGGAACTCCCATCCTGAACACTTGGTCACACACTGAACACACTCTACAGCAACACCCAGGTTGACAAAACACATCACCAGGTGTAACTCCCATCCTGAACTCTTGGTCACACACTGAACACACTCTACAGCAACACCCAGGTTGACTTAACACATCACTAGGCGGAACTCCCATCCTGAACTCTTGCTTACACACCGAACACACTCTACAGCAACACCCAGGTTGACTTAACACATCACCAGGTGGAACTCCCATCCTGAACACTTGGTCACACACTGAACACACTCTACAGTAACACCCAGGTTGACTTAACACATCGCCAGGCGGAACTCCCATCCTGAACTCTTGGTTACACACTGAACACACTCTACAGCAACACCCAGGTGGACAAAACACATCACCAGGCGGAACTCCCATCCTGAACACTTGGTTACACACCGAACACACTCTACAGCAACACCCAGGTTGACTTAACACATCACCAGGTGGAACTCCCATCCTGAACACTTGGTCACACACTGAACACACTCTACAGTAAAACCCAGGTTGACTTAACAATTGCCAGGTGGAACTTCCATCCTGAACTCTTGGTCACACACTGAACACACTCTACAGCAACACCCAGGTTGACTTAACACATCGCCAGGTGGAACTTCCATCCTGAACTCTTGGTTACACACTGAACACACTCTACAGCAACACCCAGGTTGACTTAACACATCGCCAGGTGGAACTTCCATCCTGAACACTTGGTCACACACTGAACACACTCTACAGCAACACCCAGGTTGACTTAACACATCGCCAGGTGGAACTCCCATCCTGAACTTCTGGTCATTGTTGAGGTTCTGCGTGGCGCTGTCGGTTAGCGCTGTGGTTATAGACTTACATCTTACTGACATCTTACATCTTACTAGACTTGCTTATCCGTAAGTCTTTTTATCGGTTAAGGCATAGACTTGTTGCCTCTTGAAAATATTTTAAATCATTATTGGTAGTGATTTGAGGTTGCAATCTAGAATATGGAGGCACTGGAATGAATAACTCTATATCAATTAGATAACAGTTTGAATTTATGTTAACTGACGGAATACATACTCTGGTATACAGTGCATGAATAATATCAGTATGATGTAGGGAAACATGCACTGATATGGCATCTCTTGTCATATGGAACACAGTGGCGGCGCTTGAACATTATGACAGCCTAGGCACGATTGGTTTAGAGGTGGGGACATCGCCCAGGCTTTTTACCTGGTAGTGGGCAGGGGCGGATGCAGCAGGTCGCCTGGAGCGGGGGCAAGCTCAAGTCGATGAACAAAAATAATATTTAAGTTTAAATTTTGAATATCGTACGATATATATATATATATATATATATATATATATATATATATATATATATATATATCAAAAAAATGTCGGGGATTGTGGAAACGGTTATGCAGCAGTATATGAACGTGCAAGACAATATTCAAGAAGGATAGGTAGGTAGGTAAATAGGTCGGGAACGACAAGGTACTCACGAGAGCTTCCCATTTCAAGGACAGCTTCGGCACTTTATTTTTTATGACATCCAATTCTTCGCTGCACGATCGAACGCATTTTTTTACAATTTCATAAACCATATTGTTTGCCATGACTCACGATCTTCATAAGGGTTTCCCAAATTAAATATCTTGCTAAAAATTGCCAAACAACTGTACCGCACTAGAGAAGGCTAGAAATCCGCGAATGTAAGAAAGCCAATAAACGAATCCGCTGTAATCAAGATCCTAAAACGCGGCATCGCACGTGCTAGCATTTCAGGCAAGCCTAGGTTGCTGATTTTACGAGCCAGTGCTCGCATCCGAATGAATGAGGTATTAGAGGTGTCAATCAAAAAGCACACGTTAGGTTTGCCCCGGTGTGAGGCAGATTCAGCGGATTGGCGAAGTGCCTGATATCACATTTGTTGAGGGTAAAAGCTGTGAGCTTGGATTGTCAGAGATGCAAATTATTGGCTCTTTGACCCAGTGATCCGAAAAAGGAATATTTTCTGTCACTTAAACATGGAGTCAAAGTTAGATTCCTTCCACACAAAATACATTCTCACTTCGACATTTAAAAGTGGCTAGGCAGTGCCAAATGTGCCTCTTTGGAAGCGCCGCCACTGATGGAACAGTTATAACTGGGTCCGAAATAAAGTAGATGCCACTATGTCTGTCTACCCTGTGCTCTCCGCGTTTCAGCTATCCTGTGCCAATTGTACAAAAAAGCTGATCCTATTGGCCGACCCCGAGTGGCAGAGTTCCGTTTTAACTTTCTCTCTTTAAAGCTTAAGTGCAAGCGAATGTTCTGCGACACTGAAACTGTGTCAAAAACAGAGATAGAAGGGATGGAGACTGGGTTTAAATTTTGGTTGATTCCCCCTGGGCTGCTCAGGAGGTATATCACAAACAATTTCAGTAATCATATAAGTACCTAGGAAGTTTTAGGAATAGCATCGTGCGTAGATTGTGAAAGTCATGTAAAAATTCATCAAGGAGCCCCTAACGTCTAAGAACCTGTTCAAAATAAGTCAACCTGGACTCTTGATTACTTGGACACTTCCACTCTAAGACCTAACTCTGCAAGCGCTGAGGGTAACGCAACTTTCCCACAAAAATGTTGGTGGCAGGTTCTCTTAGCTTACAGTATATGATATATTCATGATAGTGAGGTCTCTATCAGACCAATAGCTCCAGTGGCGGATAATTGCATGATTTTCTGATCGACAAAGCATCTTTGAAGGTTAGAAGAGTACCCCATAAAACCGAGCCACCCCTAAAATATTAAATTGCATCCGATCCCGACCCATTAGTGTTACTTTTGTCATAGGCGACAGAACGGGGGGGGCATCAGCTCAAACTCTTTCCATTCCTACATATTTGTCATCATAATACAATAAAGCTATGCTGCTAGACTAGACCATCCCTTAGAAAATACAAATTCGAATTTTGAGATGCGCACGGTAGTTTCTGGTTATTCATCGTATGTTGATGTCTGGTGCAAAAAAATCCCTCAAATCTGACAACTTTTCACGCTGGCTTTTTGCCCCTACTTTTTCCATGCATATGGCGTCATATGGCGTCTTGCGAGCAGGCACGGCGGGCAGTCATTAACTACTTCTGCCAACTGCGAAATGATGAGGCTGGAAACACAACGCTAAAATCACAATGTTTGATACGTAAGACAATTTGTATTGCTACTTTCATAACTACTCTGGGCTTTTGGCTGATTTAAATTTCGTATCAAATCTACAAGATTAGTTAAACTTAACTACGGTGTGGATCGGGCGTCATAGTTATGATAAAGATGGGAGCTTAACCCTATTTCCGTCAGGCTCCCGGCTACCCCTATTTCCGGCAAGGGGGGCAATATCGGCCCCCCTAAGATCTCGTAATCTATCCGGCCGATTTTGAAAATTCAAAGTGCTACAGATTCCCCTGACGCTGAGCTTTATTTTGAGAAAAGAAAATTTCAAAATTTTGATTTTTAAGGGGAAGGTCGTGCAAAATATACAATTTTTGTGTGTTTTTTAGATTGTCCATAACCCTTGTCTCTGTTGTATGATTTTCACAAAACTAGTTCAGATTTACAAATAATTGACTCAAAATTGTCATATACTCGAGTTACGCAAAAATTCGAAATTCAATGGCAGTTCCAGGACAAGGAATATGAGGGGAAATATATACAATCTAAAAAGTTTTTGTTACGCGGATTAGAAGCCGTCATATACTGATTGGCATCTTTGACACATAAATACATGAAAAAAACGAAAAACTCATCAGGGGCGGATGCAGTAAGGTAAAATAGTGGGGTAAAATACATACCAACAATATGCGAGTGGTATGTATGAGTACATGGTCCCTCGACTAGTTGAAATTTATTTCTGATAATTTTTACCCTCCCATGGCAGCTCTGGGAAAGGGGGTGACATAGGCGGATCAAGGACTCTCGTTGTGGGGGGTGGGGGTGATTCGAAACACATTTTCAATATACGACGATATTGAGTCGCGGCGGTGATACTGGCTCGGAAGATATATTTTGAAAATGTAATGTTTCTCCCTCGAATACTGACACTTTTCCGCCATTGGTAAAACGTTCCGTATGCTGTTGTCTCCGTGATCTGCCTATGGACGAAATTTTTCCTTTGTCATTCCTGAAACTGAATACATACACAGCATGCTGGTCTCGCACAAAGCTCTAAGTGAACAAACATATGCTTTTATATTTGTGAGTTACTCTACATTATAGTGACTGGACACGCCTCTGGAAATCTAAAATTGGGTTATAAATATTTTGCATTTTCATATACCCAATTGTATTCGCCCTGGCACGGCTGTAAGCAGTCTTTTCACTTCCTAATGTTTAGTCCTTCTTGGTAACATTACCCCCCTCATTTTGAACTGCTGTAACCGCCCCTGATGGAGACAAATAGTGACAATTGTGAATTTACTATCATATCACATAACAAATGATATAATAAAACCATATAACTGGTATCAGGGTCAGCAGACACGGCTTCCTTTTACTAAGAACCCACCGCATACGATAATACTTAATTTGTGGATAGAACCTCCCAAAAAACCCAATCATAGCTCCACCCCTGGTAAATATATAATCTTGAAAATTTCAGAAAACCTGCCTGTGCTGGTTTTAGGAAAATTCAGGAAGTTTCAAAGTTCTATCGCAAGCCGTTTCGGAGATATTCTTAAAACCTGAAGGGGGCAATATTAGCCCCCTGCCGGATATAGGGTTAATTTTCACTGCGCTTGTTGACAGAAAATAAGGTAAACAAAAAATCTAAAAAACACATTTAGCAACTGTTAGCTTCGTTTCACATTGCGAGATTGGGCCTTAATCGAATTATTTATGTGCAGCCTTGGCCATTTTAACTTCATGTTGGTGAAAACAATGAAGGTATTTGATCTTAACGCTATATTGCTCCCTCACAAAATTATTGTCGCAGGTTCTGCCAGCACTGTAGGATACTGTTGAAGTTATGGGCTCATCTTCTTCGGTTCACTCTTGCCAAACTTCCCGTCCCTATTAGTTCTGACTTTCTTACGATGATCAGCCACGGCGGCCGATGTGTTCTGGAGACCAGATTCTGTCCTGGTGCTTCCTATGAGATGCTTGGCGAGTTTCACCGTTCTCTCGGATGGATTATTCACACAGATGGGGCTCATTACAAACTGCTTGCACTCAAGATAGCCTTGATGCTGGTTCCGAGTGTGGACATGCTCAGACAGTCATCCTATCTGATCACACTACGAACTCTGAAATAAGAGCCAGCCAGCTCTCCGGTCCTATGAAGCTTGCCAGGCTCGGTCTGCTGCCATCCTCAGGCCAGAGAGTGGCGTCATTAACAAAACCTGGGCTAGGGATGGAGGGTGTCTCGTCAGGATAAAACGCGATGGGCCTTTCAGCTTTCATGAGCGCTTGGGCTTCTTACTCCTCCTCCTCCTCCTCCTCTGAAACGTCACCGTCTGGAACAGAGAAAACAGCAATTGATGGAGACAGGTAGTCAGATGCCTGTTCAGACTCTGGAGATAGTTGTTTGCCGGTGCCGATCTCATTTTATTGTATTGACGCACTTCTTGAGTGGCTTGGAGGTCATTTAAAGGTGAGGCGGCAGGTAGCGACGTTCTCATTAGGAGCTATGCGTGATAGATCCCACTGCTGATCCCCAGATAGACTTCTCTCAATTTCTTCCTTTTTGCTCTGCATTGAACCGGCTAATTTGGCTCGATAGAATGTGCATGACAAGGAAGTATATGGCCTTATGCGATGACATTAACGTATCGTTTTCGGAGCCAAAAATGGTCAGCAACGCCAGATTCATACAAAGGGCCGTATACCACCTAGCTAATTTGTCATTTGTCAAAACGAAGTCATGAACAAATCGTTCATGGATTGCTTTTGAAGAAAAGAAAATGTCAGCAACGTCAGATTCATGCAAAGGGTCATATACTAAATGGCCATGCACCTTCCATCGAGCCAAATTAGCCAGTTCAATGCAAAGCAAAAGGATGAACTTGAGGCAATGGCAGAACTATATGGGATCTATCACGCATAGTTCTTCATCAGGACGCTGCTATCTGCCTTCTCACCTTTAAATGACCTCTAAGCCATTCAAGAAATGCGTCAATACAGAAAAATGAGATCGGCAGCGGCAAACAACTATCTTCAGAGTCTGAACAGGCATCTGACTACCCGTCTCCATCAATTGCTGTTTTCTCTTTTCCAGACGGTGACGTTTCAGAGGAGGAGGAGGAAGTAGCCCAAGCGCTCATGAAAACTGAAAGGCCCATCGCGTTTTATCCTGACGAGAAACCCTCCATCCCTAGCCCAGGTTTTGTTAATGACAGCACTCTCTGGCCTGAGGATGGCAGCAGACCGAGCCTGGCAAGCTTCATAGGACCGGAGAGCTGGCTCTTATTTCAGAGTTCGTAGTGTGATCAGCTAGGATGACTGTCTGAGCATGTCCACACTTGGAACTAGCATCAAGGCTATCTTGAGTGCAAGCAGTTTGTAATGAGCCCCATCTGTGTGAATGATCCATCCGAGAGAACGGTGAAACTCGCCAAGCATCTCATAGGAAGCACCAGGACAGAATCTGGTCTCCAGAACACACCGGCCGCCGTGGCTGATCATCGTAAGAAAGTCAGAACTAATAGGGACGGGAAGTTTAGCAAGAGTGAACCGAAGAAGATGAGCCCATAACTTCAACAGTATCCTACAGTGCTGGCAGAACCTGCGACAATAATTTTGTGAGGGAGCAATATAGCGTTAAGATCAAATACCTTCATTGTTTTCACCAACATGAAGTTAAAATGGCCAAGGCTGCACATAAATAATTCGATTAAGGCCCAATTTCGCAATGTGAAACGAAGCTAACAGTTGCTAAATGTGTTTTTTAGGTTTTTTGTTTACCTTATTTTCTGTCAACAAGCACAGTGAAAATTAAGCTCCCATCTTTATCATAACTATGACGCCCGATCCACACCGTAGTTAAGTTTAACTAATCTTGTAGATTTGATACGAAATTTAAATCAGCCAAAAGCCCAGAGTAGTTATGAAAGTAGCAATACAAATTGTCTTACGTATCAAACATTGTGATTTTAGCGTTGTGTTTCCAGCCTCATCATTTCGCAGTTGGCAGAAGTAGTTAATGACTGCCCGCCGTGCCTGCTCGCAAGACGCCATATGACGCCATATGCATGGAAAAAGTAGGGGCAAAAAGCCAGCGTGAAAAGTTGTCAGATTTGAGGGATTTTTTTTTGCACCAGACATCAACATACGATGAATAACCAGAAACTACCGTGCGCATCTCAAAATTCGAATTTGTATTTTTAAGGGACGGTCTACTGCTAGACCCTATCTCTTTGACTCCAAGCAATTAGGATCCGAATCCTCTAGTGCCTCTGTTCAAATCAGGTGTTTCTGCAGCTACTGTGTCCTGCTTTGTTACCGCCTGCGTTCTTACAGACATTTAATAATATTCACCGAGAAAACAAGCAATTTGATTTTACACAGGTGTTTTGTTTTGGTTGGAGCAAAAAAAACTTTTAGAGGAGAGTTGAGCTGTCAGTATTTTTTGGTGTAAACATCAGCAGAGACTTCTGCACCAGGGCCAGCGTCACGACTCTCTCGTGCCCGAGCCGCTCAGGAGGGCGGCCACAGCATGCTGCTCCAGCCATATAGCATCAGACCGTTGTTTGGCCGACTCCGTGGCCTCCCTCTCTGGCGGCGGTGAGAAATACGTCATGGCACCAGTAGATTAAGTTTGGGCCTTGAAGCTGCCTCTGTTTGGTGTTGAGGGAGAAACTTATGATTTATACACGTTTTTTCATTGATTGGAGATGGAAAATTTGTATTTATTATTTCACTTACAGGCGAAGTATACGAATGCTAGTTTTCAGTAGGGTAGGCCCTAAGACTGCCAACCCCGGTAAAATATTTGAAATTTCTGATCTGAAGGGATGATGGGCTGGAATTAATCACATTATCAAGCATCGGTACGTGGGCAGGTAACAACCCCCTCCCATGCCCTGAAGGTTTTCATAGATATCCCAAAAATTGTTTGGTATACAGGTATAAAAAGATCTTTTATCCGGTCGTTTTGCAATTTCTGAGAATATTTTAGGTCCAGGTCATATTAGATCAGGTCACGAGTCTAGGTCAAATGAACTAACCTCATATAATTTTCAGAGAAACAGCAATAATAGCATTGCTAATTTGTAGATCTGAGAATCATATAAAAATAAGGTCACGGAGAACAACAATTTCAGGTGACTGGATATTTTTATATTGATGACCTGGGGTCAAGTTACAGCTATGACCTCTCCATTCGAAATGCATGGGGAAGTGGCCACAGTTCGATACATTCGCAGAGAATGGAGATAAAACGTTTATTTTAACCTCATTAAATTTGGCCTGTGCGGTTCTAGTGATATGAATTTATGACCTATGATGATCTTGACCGGACCATAGGTCAGGTCATATCCGGTAAATTTTAGAATTTGACCTGAAAAGGTCATAGGATGCATGATTTTATCGGGCTTGACCCCGGGATTCCAACGTTGTATATATATATATATATATATATATATATATATATATATATATATATATTCTATATAATAGTTATAATATAACAATTGGGTAGGTACAATCTACCCTGCCGCCCTGCACCGGCGAAGGTGGCGCCGAGCCCCATACCGACGCGTTTCAAGTAACATGTGATGTATGCTGTACCACACTGATGTGAGGGATACTGTATCAATTTTGAGATAAAGACCCAGTTTCTATACTATCTGAGTGCTACAGTTGTCATTTGTTGGTGCTTTTAGTCAGATTTCTGATGTATGTACATACATACCTATATGTGAACCCTGAACGTCAGGGGCGGACGCACAACCGAACTTTGGGGGGGGCAAACCCATCTCTGCCTCTCCTCCTCGGGGGGGGGGTGGGACGTGAGATTTGGGTACTAGACAGACCTAATATAATCTCTCTCTCTCTCTCTCTCTCTCTCTCTCTCTCTCTCTCTCTCTCTCTCTCTCTCTCTCTCTCTCTCTCTCTCTCTCTCTCTCTCTCTCTCTCTCTCTCTCTCTCTCTCTCTCTCTCTCTCTCTCTCTCTCTCTCTCTCTCTCTCTCTCTCTCTCTCTCTCTCTCTCTCTCTCTCTCTCTCTCTCTCTCTCTCTCTCTCTCTCTCTCTCTCTCTCTCTCTCTCTCTCTCTCTCTCTCTCTCTCTCTCTCTCTCTCTCTCTCTCTCTCTCTCTCTCTCTCTCTCTCTCTCTCTCTCTCTCTCTCTCTCTCTCTCTCTCTCTCTCTCTCTCTCTCTCTCTCTCTCCTGGGGGGCGGGAGCGAAGATTTTATTGCTCGACAGACCTAGTGTAAACACTAAATTTCTCCAGACTTTCGGGGGTCAAAATATAGTTTGCCCCCCCTCCAGCGCTTTGGGGGTCATGGCCGGAATGCCCCCTGCGTCCGCCAATGCTGGTGGTAGACAATTCTACGAATTAAAATCAAGGGGATTTTCTATTCAGTTTCGCTTTCAAGAAATGTGATCATGCTTCATAAAATCCTGAATGCAATGAAGCAGTTGACTGTTAACACGCGCACAGGAGGGGGGCTCGGAGGCCCCCACCTGTTTTTCCAAGGTGGCCGGAGAACCACTTGTAGCCGAAAAACGACACGTGGCCACATTTAACACGCGCATTGACGGGGGGCGGGTACCCGCCCCCCTCGGGTTTTTCGGAGATAGTAGAAAAACGGCGGCGCGTAGCGCCGCCGTACTTGGTATACCTTTTCCCTCATCATTTTTACAACTTCTGTGAAAATTTTAAGGTTAGGTCATCTCAGGTCAGGTCACCAGTACAGGTCAAGTGACCCGACCTCAAAAAAAGTTTAAGATAGCATAAGTCGGAGGAGAGTGAACTTATCCGATTGAAACTCATATCACATAATAGCCCCACCGAGTTCTCTAAAACATGTTCCGGTATTTTTGATATCGATGACCTAAGGTCAGGTACGAGGCATGACCTCTCCATTGGAAATACATGGGAAAAATGGTTTTTACGGAATAACTCAGTAACAGATGGTGAGAGAGCATTTATTTTAGCTGCATTAGACTCGCCTAGGCTTTGCAGTTCTAATGATATGCATTTTATATAATTTGACCCTGACCTGACCTCAGGTCAGGTCAAATCCTTGATTTGACCTAGCAAGGTCAAATTATATATCATTCGATTCGGCTTGCTAAGAGGATTCATATAGTTCAAGTCGTTTTGCTCTATCTTTACTTGTTCAGATGTAATGGCCGAAAAACTGAATTTACATGTTATCCCTTTGACGGGCATGTTTTGACCTTTCGTGACCTTAAATGTGACCTGACAAAAAAATGGTTCAAATGTTTTCCATGGAGAAGTGGATGGGCAGCCTAACGCCGTTTACCGTTTTTCGCTACCTACCGTGGTTCTCGAGATCTTAGGGGGCGGGTACCCGCCCCCCGTCAATGCGAAGGTGGCTCAGACCCCCGTCAATGCGCGTGTTAACAGAATTTAATAGCGCGTCGATTGGTGAAGACTTTTTGAAAATCGGCCGAAATTTTTTTACTTATAGGCTTTCAAAGTCAGACCTGCATTTTGAGATCGCCGTAAACGCGCGGTCGGATCATTGAAGACCGAGTTGTGACGTCATAACATCATATAAGCGGGACTATATGTCAAGGTCACTTCACATGAAAGTCAAGGTCAAGGTCAAAGGTCAAATGTCAAGGTCATATCTGCACTTTCAAGGTCACTGACCACTGTGCGTCCGGCCCAATGACGTTACCCGGTCTGACATATATTATGCTATGACGTCATCGGTAGGGTACCCCAATACAAAGTTCAAGGTCAAAAGTCAAGGTCAAAGGTCATTGGGAAAGGTCAATCCTTATTTCCCGCCAAACAGTGGCTACAGTGTTAGTCAAAGTGTAAATAATAAGTAGTATACCATATGGTGACCTTAAAAGTCAATGACCTTGAATGACCTTGACCCAAAAGTTGTGGGGAAGCCTCTTTGATACCTCTTCTCTATGAACCTTGTCCGCCTTTAGCTTATTCCCGCCATTTTCCCGCATAATCCCAGCATTTACCAATCGATCCCCAGCATGGCCAATATTTGACCTTTACGACCTCGTTTGACCTTGAAGATATTGACCTAGGCCAATGAAAATTGGTCATCATGTAGATCACCATAGCCCCCACCCACCTACCAAGTGGCGTTTTTCTAACTCTCTTAGTTTTCGAGATCTTAGGGGGCCTACCAGGCCCCCTCCAGTGCGCGTTAGTGCCAGACCCCCCTCCAGTGCGGGTGTTAATGACAGATGAATGGAGAAAAAAATAGATGGTTGATACCTGAATGTGTAAATGTTTGTATGATGCAATTTAATAAAATTTCATTCATTTGTAAGATAGGTTACACATCACACCTCACGTTGATGCAACTCTTTCCCACACACCCCGTACATGAAATAACTCACCCAATTAGTGACGACTTGAAATAACTGGAAATGGGCTCATTTGCCTTTTCATTGACCGCCACCAGCGGAGGTTCAATTTCGGCACTTTGTCAACAGCTAGCTAAAGGCCTTAGCTGTCTGCAGATATAAAATTATCACGCTTGTTGTCCTTATTCATATGAGGACATTCGTATGAGAGAAATCAGAGTCCAAACTAATATAAAACACCCTCTCTTTCCTATCCTGTGCTCAGCCTTGTGTGTCAATTCTCTCTCGATGTCTAGATGTATCTCTTTGGAAAAAGTATAAAGTCTATCTAAATGTAACGTATTTGAACCTACCTACCCTTCTACCACTGCACTTACGCGACGCCGGGTGCCTATTTATCCTCCCCTTCCCCACTCTCAGTTGCCAGGCGCCTCAGGGCGTTTACCGCGTCGGCGGCCCCGACCTCTGACCCCAGAGCTCGCCACTTTCGATCGCACCGGGCTGGTTAGGCTTTGTTTCTGGTGCCAGTAGATAATTCGACACAGTGCATTTGCAAAATGCTAGCTGGGTACTACTATATGAAGAGGGAGAGAGCACTTATTGCAATCTTGGACTTTGGTGGCAATAATTCAGTACATATATGTTCAGAACCTAAATCGGTCACGAAGAGCAAGCTTTTAGGTGTGTATATTTAAAATCAAGTACAATGTAACCTAATATCATTGCGCAGTATTTTGAGAGACTGAGGCAATATGGTTAAATATTTTGAGAAAAAGAACTCTTAACCTCTTGACCTCTTTGAAGTTAAACTCCACTCTGTTTCAATGTCCCGAAGTGAATAGATTATCTGCTAGCCATTAGACCCATAGGGAGGTGGGGCTTAGCAGAAGTATCAGTGCGCTCAAAAATTAGTACGCTTAAGAAACGCTCTTTTCCGTAGAAGGCTATTTCTGACAGAGACCAAATTTGAGACAAGGGGTTTCCGGCGTACTTTGTGCGACTGAGCGTTCAGTTCCAATCCTATGAAGGCGCCATATTCCCTTTAAAAGACGTCATATTACTTTAGGTCATGAACCGAGCCCAATGAAAAGCCAATAATGCATTATGCAGTTGTCAATACATTTTGGTTTCAATTATGAAAAAATTACAGACATCCAGAAGGTCCTTCTAACGATATAAAATCATACTAAGCCCAAACAAATTAAGCAATAAATGTTAATTAAACTCTTGATGTCCAGTCTAAACTTTTTAATGACATGCCAGCCTTCAAGAAGTCTGTACCGGACTCCCAGCAGATGTCATGTGTTCCATAAATCACCGGAAAGAAAGTACACGACTGCGATGTAATGAAGCATCGTCACTGTCTGTCGAAATTTAAGAGCATTTGAAGACGACCGGTCCCTATTTTCCTATCATTATTTATTTCAGCATCGGCGCATGATTTATTCGTATAGTGGCGGTCTCTTTGGGGGTACATAAGTTCACGATTTTCACATCGATCTCCCGCATTTAACATCAAATCATGGACAGAACTACCGTATAAGCATGACGGTTCATTTCCCCGTGCAATAAAATGGAACTGAAGGGCTTTTGTCGTGGTACGTGAGGGGGAACTTCGTGAACTGTCCGTGAGGGCACGAGAGCGATCCACTTACACTCTTTAGCCCCCAAAAAATTATACATTAAATAAACGACAAGAGAAAGACTGTCAGAACCACCAAGCGGCCAGAATAGAGCCTGTTGAGAAATCTCAATCCGCTTCGCTCCATGGATTTCGTCATGCGGCTCTGATAGTCTTGAGAACAGCGGATGATTGGTCATAGACCGTATTCAAGTGCTAAAGAAGACGGAAGAATATCAGATGTACCGTACAGATCGAGAACCAAAATAGCACAAAACACTCTCCTTACCCGTGAACTGCTCCAGCGCCTTTGGTAGCTGGCAATGAGTTAAATCCTCCCAGTGTTCAATGCCTCTGGTTAGAAGAGAAAGGGGTTCTTATCAGTAATGAGTATATAAATAGAGAAGTATAGAAATATGAATATATGAAGAGAATGTGGTTCATATCAGGAATGAATATAATTGAATAAATATATATATATATATATATATATAATATACCTTATATGGCTATTAGAAGAGAAATACAATATTATATATATATAGATACATATATATATATATACATATATGTGTGTGTGTGTGTGCGTGCGTGTGTGTGTGTGTGTGTGTGTGTGTGTGTGTGTGTGTGTGTGTGTGTGTGTGTGTGTGTGTGTGTGTGTGTGTATGTGTGTGTGTATGTGTGTGTGTGTGTGTGTGCGCGTGTGTGCGTGCGTGTGTGTGTGTGCACGTGCGTGCGTGTGTGCGTGCGTGCGTGTGTGTGTGTGTGTGCCCGCGCGCGCGCGTGTGTGTGTGTGTGTGTGTGTGTGTGTGTGTGTGTGTGTGTGTGTGTGTGTGTGTGTGTGTGTGTGTGTGTGTGTGTGTGTGTGTGTGTGTGTGTGTGTGCATGTGTGTCATACAGTAGCGGATCCAGGACTTTACTCGGGGGTGCCAGGGTACCTACTCGAAGCTCCCCCGCCATTGCCTCGCAACTGTCTCCGTCTATGTATTAGTTACAGGCCCTCAGGCCTTGGGGGGGACTTAGCCCCCTCGCCCCTCCCTTTCCTGGTATCCGCCACTGCTCATATAACAAATTACATCCCGTCAGACTGCATGACCCGGCTCTAACACATGATTCGCCAAGCGTTAACCCCAGTATTTTTGCTCTGGCGCGTTATTATACCGTAGCGCAGCCAAAAGAGTATGTCGGTGCGGCGGCAGAGACCCGCATACCCCCCCCCATCCCCACTGGCTGTGGGGCGCGGCACCAATAATGAGTGTGCTCTCCGGGTAATAGGGCTCATGTTGCGAGCAGAAAGTGGCGCTCCAGAATAGCACCTCCCATGGTACTCGCGCTGTTGAGAGCGACCAGATTGGCGTTTTTTTTTTGTGCGCTCCGAGTGGGCAGTTACCGAGCAACGCACCGCGCGGTCTCGCAATTTTAGTACCTGCTGAAAATGACGTTATTGATACTCGCAGTGAGGGAAGCGACCAATATCCACTGCAGGTCTCAGGGGCAACCGGACGGACCAACATGTGATAGAAGTGTTATGGTAAACAGCTGATCGTAACGACAACGGTAGCCACGTTCATACGAGCGGAAATATTTCCCAGCCCGGGGCTGGGCAACGTGCAATGTGCTACGGTGATCTTTTTGGGGAATAATCTGGAAGATTGAAATACATTATGAAAAAAGTTTTGTTTTCTCTTCACACCAAACTTTCATCTTTTTAAAGCACCAAATCGAGTGCTTTTAATTTAAATCCCACTCATCACAGTGCTGGATGGGTGCTTGCTTTGTCTGCTCCACCCATGACGCGTGCTTGCTTTGTCAGCCAAGCGCCCCAAGCGCGCGTCAAGCAACAAGACAGGTGACGGTTCAAGGCAACACCAGATCTGGTGTTCTTAATACAGAGAAGCTGCTCAGAAGAAAACAACAGCTATTCGCGATGTAGCCCAATCTTCTAATGTGCCCCATAAAGTCAGCCCCGGGAATGTATATGTTGGCCGGTTTCGTCTCAGGGTGGTAATGGCCGCCAATGTCATGCGTGTAAACGGGACTGCAACTGGTGCGGTGCAATCGGTTTTAAGGGAAACACAGTGCCGAATTTACTGTTTGTGTGCCAGCACAGCCTAACAAACGGGGCAGCTAAGATTGGTGTGAGGCGGCACAGTCTATCGCTGAATTCAGGTGAACTAGGGGCATTTATCTCCCATTTCCTAAAATGGCTCGCAGATCAAATGGTAAAGGAGGGGAGAATAAAGTTATCTTTATCAGCAGCACTCGAACTATCACTTACTAAAAATTATTTACCTTTCCCTTCAAACTGGGGCAGAAGGTATGTACGTATTGGAATTTACGTTTCGTTTACGTTTACGTTTAGGAAAAAGTTTAAGTTTTCTCCCATACCTAGGTCCACCACTGTGCGTGATGCCAGCTCGTAATTCAATATACCACTGAATGGTTCAAACATTCAACTCAAAAGAAGGCGGCGATGACGCTGTCATCCAAACAATACCCTTAACGTATCCCAACTGTCACGTTAGGTGACAACCCTGTTCTGGGAACATTATCTTTCATCTTGCACCACTCTCTCGCTTACCACACATCAGCTTTCTGAAGAGTTCCAAGTATTTACCCATTATACAGTTTTTCACCTAAACCAAGACAAAGTGTATAGAAATGGTGTCGCTAAATGACCACACAGGCTGCGCACCGCTAAGCCTAAATGATCGATCAACACAGACGAAGACAATGATCGATCAACAAAGACTCATTCTATCCTGCAGTGATCGCGTCATGGAACCAGCTGCCTCAGTCTCTCGTGGACTCTGCAAGCTTAGAAGAATTTAAACGCGGTCTTGAATTGTTCAAGATAAATTAAAATTCAAACCCTAGCAAAATTATGAGTACTGCCTTGAAATTGTATGAGTTGTTATGATATTCACCATCGCACATCGAATGTTGCACATCTCGTTTATTTGTGCGAAAATGCTCGTAAGAGACAGGCACAATAAAGGGAGAGAGAGAGAGAGAGAGGAGAGAGAGAGAGGGAGGAGAGAGAGAGGAGAGAGAGAGAGAAGGTGTTTCTTCACCAGCAGTCGGTAAGATTTGAATCAGTGGCTCTTCTACCGTAGTGTTGGGCCGTAGTGCTGAGCAGTGTCCAGTGATGCTATCCATGTGGGAGCGGCCCATTTCTACTGACAGCTGCGGGCCAACACGCCCCCGGTGCAACAATTACTCCCCTAAGCTCGGCGCTAATCGGCCAACGGCGGCTCATCTGGCCGGTCGGGTGGTGGGGGGAGCGGGAGGGGTCCTGATTGTGCCGCACGGTCAGAGAGTTGTTGGGGCATTCCACCGCAAGCCGACCTAAAGAAATGTATCTACACCCGACCATTTCTAGTTTCCTTCACATTTTGTTAACACGCGCCCCGCTGGGGCCCCCTGGCATGACGCCCCCCTCCGTATCTCATTTCCCAGAAAAGCTAAAGAAAAATTACGGACGGCGTTCGAAAGCTCTTAACGAGACAAAGAGAAATTATACGAAACATTTTTACGTCAGGTCAATACTGAGGTCAGCATAGGTCAAAGAAGGTTCCATAGGCTTACTACAGGGCAGTGTACGTTTCCACCTTAAGATACTTACTCAGCAAAGCTAGAGCAAATATTTATACATCATTGGATTCCTCTCATCATGACGAATCGAATGATTGTTGAATAATATAATATGACCTTGCTAGGTCAACTTTTGAAAATAACCTGACCTTAAACTAGGTCAGGGTCACAGGATGACCTGGTATGGTCATGTTGCATATTGATGGACACCGTAACAATATAAGCACAATGCAAGCAAATTAAGAACTTTATCTCAATTCAGTGAGAAGTTATTGACTCGTTTCGTTCGTTTTGCGTTATCTGGGAAAAACCAGGAGGGGGGCAAATTTCACCCCCAGCGGGGCGCGTGTTATTGAAGGTTCAAAAAGTGCCGAATCAATTAGTTGCCTACAAAACACCCACACATTTTGCACCGGATATTTTGCCCCGCAACTTTCAAACGTCGCTTTCCACGTGTTTCTTTACCTGCCCATAACTCCAATGTTATGACAGTATTTCTTCTAAAAAAATTGTGAACGCCATACACAAAGTAGCGTCTTAGCTATCTAGGATTTTACAGTTTCAAAAAGTTTGGTCACGTTACACTTAACATTATTTTTAACAGGAAACCTGACCTGATGTGAGCTGACTCTCACAAAACAGTCTTCAGAAGGTGCGGCCATGAATTTTGTTTTCACGAAACGTAATAGCTAAATTAGATAATGCTCTAAGCATAGACAGGAGACTAGGGTCACACAACAATGGTGAGGAAAGTAAGAATACTACACAAAACTACACAAAACCATATCTTTTATTTGTTGATATAAAGCAATTTATAAACCTCAAACCGGCAACATATTGCTTGGCGCCCGTTTCAGCGCCATAACTGAAAAATGAAATCATTCCCAGCAACTAACTGTGCTCTGAATTGTATCGTGAGCACTGGTGGATTCAGGGCGCCGAGGGAAAAAAGGCATTCCCCACAGCTCCTGACGTTACATGATTTCCCAAAAACAAACAGTATTCTTTGTACGTTTTTGGCCCGTTGTTCCCCAAAATAACTAGTATAGCTCCACCACCCATAGTGAGTGTTGTTTGTTCCATGGTGGTAAGGCACTGAAGACAACGCTGACATAAGAATTGAGAATGAAGCAAATTCTGTTTTAAAATTATCCCTTTTAAATGAAATTTGTTTGCGGGCAAGATATAATACTTAGCATCCTTGATGCACTTTCTATCGAGATCCTATCTTTGTCGCAAATCTGAGGGGTCCTCCATTACTTGTAGTTGCAGGTACGCACATCAGGAGGAAAGACTAACGATTGGTCCAATTTAGTGACGCACAAAATTATCATTAAATATTTTCCAGCAAAAGCAATCCACATTGTTATTGCCTGCGCTTACGCACGTAGTTTCCTTTGCTTGCCCTATGAGAAAAAATGAAAAAATGTTCTCTAAATAGAATATATCAACACAGCTACAATTATAGATAATATATATTATGATGTAATATATATATATATATATATATATATATATATATATATATTTATATATATATATATATATATATATATATATATATATATATATATATATATATATATATATATATATATATATATATATATATATATGACATCAATAGAATAATTTAAACTAATTTTAATGTAAATTTAACAAATATACCACAGAAATGATATATCTACCATTCCTAATCCACAACTTTTACCGATTTACTGCGGAATTCAAGCGTCAGTACATCCGTGCCCAGTTAGTTCACTCTTTTCAATTCCTGGAATGGTAATTAATTGACTGGCCTTCCGGGGCTGCGTCCAGGAAGCGCCACTTCCACGAATCAGTAGGCTCCGAATTAATCTTGCTTGAATCGTTTTTCCATCTACAGGCCTGCAAGTTAGTGCTAAACAGCGCTTGATGAACGTTTGTTCAGCAGAAGTCCAGTGTGCCCGCCGCTGCACAGTGGGCCCGCGGACCCTCAAAAGCGCTTATTATTCAGATTTCGTAAGTTCAAAAATATTGCTGTTTTATGGGTGTCATCAGCGCGAAATTGAATGTAGAACACGATGGCATTCTTATTTTTTCCAAACGACTACAAAACTCTGTGCAGAAACAGTCAGAATACGAGGTTTCTACCGAAAGCGTTTCGGAGCGCACTTATCGCCTGAATTTCCTTATTTGTTCACAAGTGTTTTTCAGCGTTCCAAATGCTTAGAAATTAGTTTTATGGCTTTTGTTTCTAGGAACGGAGTGTTCCAAATATGTTAGTACATGTTTTAACGTCATTTCGTGTATTGGTCAGGTATGGGAAGCAAATTTACCAAGTAATGTTACTAACGGAGATAGATTTGATCAAACTATATTTGAAATAGAGTTTTAAAAAATATATCACCTTGTGCCGCAGTGATACTTAATCCACAAAGCAGCTGAAGGTGTTTACTTTCATGCCTTATAAGTACTCAGAGCTGCAAAAATCTCAAATCTGTCGGGCACTTTCGAAAAAACCTCCAAATCTGTCGGGTGGTTAGGACATAAAATTGTCTAAAACCCATTCAATTGGTAAAATGTTCCTACTCATTTTCCACATTCTTAATAGAAAATACTAAAATTAGCATAAAAACTTCTAGTTTGGCACCAATGGTTATCATTATCCTTATTTTTGTGCTCTGATCCTTATATGTGTGATATCCTTATTTTTCGTGCTCTGAAGCCGCCTATGGCAAATCTAAGTGGAATGACACAAGTCTATTAATTTTCAAAACTCTAGAACTGAGACTGTTCTTCGGGTTTTCAATTATCAGACGCGCTCAGAAAATTAAGGTTATCGGCAGAAACCTATAACAAATTGAATACCGAACCACGAATTCTCATTTTCTGGAGTCACCATTGGTAAAGGAAATTTATTATTGGATGTAATTTGAGATTTGTGGACGTACAGCATACAAATAGTGTGCGTCAAAGTCAGCTCGACTGGGTCTTGAATAAGACGCAGTCTTGAATTCAGATGATTTAGGTCACAGGTGGAAATATACAATAACAGGAGAAGCAGCCCCCTTTTTCAGTCCTCTGCAGCCGCCATTGACAAAAAATGCTGCACTAGAATGAGAATAAGCGATATCTTGTTATTATGTTACATAGTCCAGCCCAGAATACTTAAAACATATAGTTTGCAATGGAAGAAAGCTGACCTGGTTCCCATACTATGCGGTTACTTATGCCAGCTTCTGCAGATTTTCATGATTTCAGTTTTTGGAGGTGGGAGGGGGTAATTTGGAAGGAACCCCCAAAATTTATATATGTATTTTGCTCTGATGGCCAGACAAACAAGATTGGAGGGGTACTTTTTTGATATTCGAAAAAGTGTTTTTAAGGATCATGGCTACTTGTAGTTGAATGCAAACATGTAATATTAGCTTTCCATAACTTTTAAATGCATGTTTACATGAATAATCCTAAATTTTGAAGCTGTTGGCTATTTCAAAGTTTTTCATGCATTGCCGTGCTCATTTCCATGAGGGTAGGTGGTTTAGGATCTGAAGTTAATGAGGCTAATAAATAACATTAAGTTAGTTAGATAGTAAATGTCAAATAAATATCATGTTTCCAAGGAAGTTAAGAGTAAAAGGAATGAGTAAAGGTTGCACTAGGCTGTGTTTTTGTTATATCTTTGTCCCCTTGACATAGATCATAGGCATATTTAGGCAAGTGAATAAAATGAAATGGGAGAAATAGTTTGGTACTTAAAATTCAAATTAATGTGGAAAGGTGAAGAGTTTTGTTTCTTTGGCATCTACAAATCCACTGATGAAGGTACGCAACTTTTGTGATTAATTCTGGATGAACAGACATTGGATTTAAAAGAAGACGGAAGGAAAATCAAATGTTTTAGTCTAATTTGACCAGTTTGCTGGTAAAATTCATTTTTCCCTTATTAATATCATTTAAAATTATTGATCAACAGTGAGCATAACATACTGTGTGGAAATAAATGTAAGCTGCCGAAATTACAACGAACACCACATCACTTACTTGTTTGTTTTCTCACCACACTGTTCTGATCTGCCCGCTGTTTGATCCATGCTTCAAAACGACCTCCTTGGCCAAAACCACTGTTCCTGAACTTGCAGGGCAGCCCAGAATGCTTGATTCGCTGATGCTCCTTAAAAAAACGTTTTTCGCCAAAATACCCACATCCCTCAAATCCACATTTAAGCTTGACACGGGACGGTGGAAGGGGCTTCAGCTTAATCGGAGCCATTTATCAGCCCTTCAACTATGGACGATGAAATCCAAGCTCAACCAGTTTACTCAAGATGTATACCAAAGTAATGCAAGAGAAAAATAATCAAAAACACAACCTTGCAACGTATTGCCTCCACCACACCACGGGATTCTAGGGCCTTGGCCTCCGCCATATCCACAACGCAACACACCAAACCGCAGGGCTGCTTTTCAAACCAAACATACCTTTTACACCGGCTTTGCCGCAAGGGCGCTGTTCAAACAGCACCCTTGCGGCAGCGTTGAGCGTACTTCCAAACGAAGGAAACGAAGGAAAAACTGTTTTGCCTGTCTAAAGGCCTTTACGGCGGCCTGTCGGGCCAAGCTGTCGCGTGCTATGGAATACAAATCGGGCCCGACAGGCCGGTGAAGGAATTTTTCCAGCAGAGGATTTTCTGGGTGACGTTTAAAGGCCCTCTGTGCATAAGGCCCTCTATTCAAAGGTCCCTCGATTCATAAGTCCCTCGAAAAGACCCTCTGTGCATAAGGCCCTCTATTCAAAGGTCCCTCGATACATAAGTCCCTCGATTTTCCATCGGTTCTTGCCGCACACTGGCTTGATATGGGAGAGGTGCAAATTCATGAAAAACTTGTTGAGTGAAAGAGGTGACAATGCTAATATTGAGTTTTTTTAGAACAAAAAATATTTTCTGTTTCCTTTCAATTTTTTTCTCACAGATTGTAAGATCTGTCGCAGGACCATACCGAGCCCTAGAATCTGTCGGGCACTTTATGACCCGAGAGCCCGACTTTTTGCAGCTCTGTAAGTACTTTTTGCTCGACTTTGCCCGAATTCGTATTATGAGCATATTTTTGTTCAGTGCAATGCATGAGTGCGGTCATAGTATTACACTATTACAAGCCAAATGGTAGAAATTGTTCATTTTTAAGGCAAGTGTCGGCAAGTTTTCCCTTTAGGATTCGTCTCGAGTCCCGGTTAACACAATTCTGAGCTATTTCGTAGACCTGCAAGTTAATCAATCTTTTCCAGGTCACATTGGGTCAAATGCTTTACACAGGAAATATGGGTATTGTCTAAACACCGCTCGGGGCTTAAGATACTGTGCAGATTGGCCTGGGTTTGCCACTCGCTTTACACTAAATGCATCAGATGATTACGTCGCTTCGCACGAGAACTGATCACGAGAGCTCAAATTTGAGATGAGACGAAACATAAGACGGTCGTTTCCTTCAGTCAGAAGTGGTCTGGTACAGAGAAACAATAGGCCTCTGACTCAGTTGGAGAAGTGCCTTGCTCTAGCGAACTGTGGTTTTTTAGTGGGAAAAAATGATATCACGAAGGGATGTGTTTAACTTGCGTGGCAATATTGGTATCAACAGAGTGGCGGCGGATGACGAAGTGTCATATGTTAAGGACACATTACAGGGCAGATTTAGTGAGCATAAACGAGACACGTGTGGTCGGAAATTACAATTCTTATTGCAAGGCTGAAGCGGAAATGGCAAGCAAGTCACAGGACCCTAAACGCTTCTTGGAGAAAGAGGAACGGTGGCTGAATGAGTGTTCCATCGCAGCAGATTCACCGAGGGTATTGGAGCCTGTTGACCTTGACCAGCCATCTACAAGCCGGGGTCCCTGTCGGCCTGTGGGTTTATGTGGAACACTTTCTGGTAGCTCCAAACGTCGTCGAACCTCTGCTTTCATGGTTGGTTACTCCTCTGCAGAACTTTTGAATATCACACGCTCCAAAGCGCCAGGGCCTTTCTGGTTTTCTCAAAGACGTGACCGTGACCCCCACAAGACCTACTAAGGTAAGAAAAATGCTGAGAAAACCAGCAAATACCCCAATACGATACACAGACGAAGAAGCACTTGCTGTGTTCATTGAAGGGCAGCATACGAAGCAAACCTGGCAGTTTACCAGAGAGTCGGCCAAGAGTCAGAATCAGGGGCGTAGCCAGGATTTCGCTCAGGAGGGGGGCGGCGCCCGAAAAAGGCCCCTGCGACAGCGCCAAAAGGGCCTGATGGGTAAAAAAGGGTTCTGCTTGTTACAGAATAGTGCTGAAGAGGGCTTAAGAGGGCTCTTTCTGGTAGGAAATTTCATATTTGACCACAGAGCATAGTGCGGACGAGCCGCGCTTCCCGCGACCCGTGTCCTCAGTGGGCCCTCAGGGGGGGGTGGCTGTCCCTGCCCCCCTTGGATACGCCCCTGGTCAGAATTTCAGAATGCCAACATATGTCCTCCATGCGACATCCCGAAGGCAAAGGAAAATTGTTATCGGGAGGGGTATATTACTATGTATATTATCCTAGTAATGTTATGCCAATAGCTGGACATAAGCTGCAGATACAGCAATAACAGCCTCGAAAACTACTCGGGGGCATTTAAAAACCCTAGATATAAAATATTGCGGATGTAGCCTCAATAGTTCGACGGTAATTAATTTTAAGCGCTTTTGAGCGCCCGCCGGCCCACTGTGCGCTGCAACGAGACTTAGCTACCGAGGCAGCTTAGGAACGCTCCCAGAAGCCTCACATTGATGAGGTACACTCACAGGGGCGTAATGAGACCTTCACTACAAGACGAAGATTAGAGCTCCTAATTCTGAAGCTGACCACCTATGCGCTTTTTATATTAATATATGGCAGCGCTTGTCATCCTTACGGCGCCCATACCTGTGACCAGCATTGGAAGCCCCAGCCAAATTGAACGCGGTGAAAGGTCACGTACGCTCTGTGTAGGGTTGTGGCATATGAAGCTGGAGTTCATGAAAGATGGTGGCATAGTTTTACTGTTGCCAGAAAATTTAGAAGCCGACTTAAGCCCAGCTCGCCCAAGACCTTTAGCCTTGACCTTCATGTGAGATGACCGTGACATTCTCCGGATGAGATGGCGTTATGACGTCACCACTCGGCCTGCAATGCAGGTGAACTCGTGGAACCACGCAATTGCGGTGATCCCAGGATTTATATATATATATATATATATATATATATATATATATATATATATATATATATATATATATTTTATATATAAGTCCAATTTTGAAAGCATATCAACATTTGGACCGATTTTAAAATGTATTTCACCAATTGAAGCGCTCACGAATTTTGATAAGTTTTGAAGTGCTGCGGCGAGGAGCATGATGATGAGTTGCTAAGATGTTCCCTGGCCTCTCCCCTCGAATCCGGAAATGTAAAAAACACTGAAGAATATATATTCGGGCACAGCCCTTCATCAGAATCGTGGAGTAAATATCAATAATTCTTAGTCCTAGTATAGCCAGACCTCGAATTGAGCTTCACACAAAAATGTCTTTTAGAATGAATCGTTAAAAATAAGATTGGATGTCGTGACAACAACGATATTGGTACCTCTAACCTAAAAGCAATGCCGACAATACGACAAACCTAGACCAGTATTTGTGACAGACTTTTCTATTATTTCAGCCAAACACTAGCTTTTGATTAACAATGAAAAACTCGCTGAAGTACCTTAATCGGTTATTTGAATATTTCTGTTCTTCTTATTTACTTGTTTCCCGTCGACTGCAGCTAAAAATGCTAACCAAAAACTACCCATTTAGCACTGAACTGGAAAAAGACCGACATCTCGCATTTTTGGACATCGATATAAAAAGAGGAGAAGACCGATTCATCACCAAGGTGTACCGCAAGGACTGCGCCACCAACCAGGTCGTCCCTTTCCAGTCTTTCACAGAACCTCGGTACCTCACAGCGGCCATTCGAGCAGACACCATCAGAGCCTACAGATACTGCAGCTCTGTCAAGGACCGAGAGAAGGAGCTGTTATTCGTCAAAGAAAAGTTCCAGCAGAACGGATACCCACTAACTACAATCAAGTCCACCATCACCAAAACCGCTGAGGACATCAAGCTCAAGGCCCGTGCCCTCCCCGCCCCAGCGGGGTCGAACAACCAGTCTCTTCCAGTCCGGTTTTCGGTACCTTTTACAGGGCCATCGTTTTACCAGTTAAAACGTGCAAGTCGGGCAATCGGCGTACAGCTGGTGTCAAGACCACAACGAACCATCTCCAGCATCCTCTGCAGCAAGGCCAAACATCACCAACCTAAAGAACAGAACTCAAACATCATTAACAGTATACAATGTTCATGCTCAGTGAATGGCAAGCCCGTCACCTACATCGGAGAAACCGACCGAGAACTGTAAACAAGAGTAAAAGAACACAGGGAAAGCTGGAGAGGAAGCAATCGGTCAAAAGCCAACACCTCAGCTTTCAGCACCCACCGGACCTGCACCCCTCACTTTGACCAAGCCCAAATCCTGGACCACGCCACCAACTACCATCAACGCCTGCTCCTAGAGTCCGCTTACATCCGCACTGCTGGCCGTCGTGAGACGGTACTGACATCACCGAACGACGCCAACATCAACCGGAACTCTGGGAGCAGGTTTCACGACAGGTGGCTTCCCATCATACATAGCTGCAGCCCTAAATAGTTTTTCGATAACTGTAACATATGTTTGTGATCAGCTAGTTTTTTATTATTGTTATAGGATTGTCATATATTGTATTTGTATTATATATTTTATATTTATATTTTTAGTGATATATAGGATGGCAGGATGTGTTTCTTAACTTTTATATATTTTTGTAGCTTTTTACTTAATATTGACATGTGTACTAGTATTTAATGTATGAAGTACCTACCGTTATTATTAGATACTTGTTGCTAGTTTTATTAACTATGATGTTGCAATGAATCTTATATTCTCTTTTTTAGCTCTTTACTAACCATTAGCATTTTTATACTAGCATATAATGTGTGTTAAGTACCTACCATTATTATGCTGTACTGTGTAAGCCACCTTTAATCGTTGAATATCAAAATATGAGAATTTGCGTTGTTACTAAAATGTTCTTCAGGTAGGTAACTTTTCTTAATCATGCACGTTTCCTGGAATCCTTTTTGCACTTGTGATATAATTTTTGCAACGTATCTTGTCTTCCGATGTCCACCGATCGATCCGACCACTCGCTGACGAAGGCTGATAAAATATAGCCGAAAGCTCCGAACGTTTTTCATTTTCACTAGTGGAGAAGTCCTTTATATTTATGTAACTAGTAGACGTGATACTAGATCGGTGTAAAGACCACATACTTTCCCCTTTAACATGATGCTATATTTTTACAATAAAAACCTCCCTCGAATTATTTAGTTAAGATTGCACCTAGTGGTCAAGGTCAAATTTTTTGTAAATGGTAAACCCATTTTCCACAGCCTGCTCCTCTGGCCTAACGTTAAGCGTCGAAAGAGTATACGTGTGGCTGCAAAAAAACATTATAAGTTTTATATTATACTTATTCAGCAACCCTTGCCCATAGTATGTACCTCTTAAACAAATGCAACTTTTATAGCTAGTTAATGTGATCAATCATTAATAAACCCTTTTTCCCAGCCTGTACCTTTGGCCCAACGTTAAGCGTTGAATGAGTATACATCTGGTTGCAGAAAAGCACCATCAAAGATAAATTACCTAAAAAAACCTGAGCCTTACCTGTGACCTAAGTCCATCACTTCTGACTAGTTAAACTAATTCAACCATCATAGCCCTTTTTCCAGCCTGTAAATCGGGCCCAAAGTTAAACGTCAAAAGCATATACGTCTAGCATCAATAACACTATCAATAATGTAAGGAAATCCTACCCCAGAACACATATACTTACGCTGAGAGTCAGTCGAGTCTACGGAGCGCCACGGGTCGCACGTGTCCTCGGCTCTCCTTACCCCGCCACCCGCACCTACTTTCTGAGTGATAGCTGTGCGTTTAGACTACACGAGAAGTGACCTGAGTGCGTTAGAGCGACTGACTGAGTGCCAGTGGAGTGATTTTGAGCCTATAAGTGTAATGAGTGCTGGGATCTGAGTGGAGAGGTGAGAGAATGCCAGCCCGTATGGCTTAGGGAAGATTTGGCTTTGCTGAGTAACATTGATTATCTGTCAGTGATTTGGCTTTATTACGGTGATGAACAATTTTCGGAACATGAGGCCCATTGAAATACTAATAGTTTCCCTCTTGATGCTTCACGCTACCAGCACTCTGCTTCAAGTTTCTCGCCCAGCCGCCGCCTGGAATCAGCATAGGGCGCGTCCCTTGGCCGCAGCCGGTGACCTTGACCGCAGCCAGCCCGACCCAGCAAGGTCGCGCGCATCCCCGAGATCAGCTGATCGTGTGAATGCTCCGGCCGGAGCTGGACAGGGCGGCAGAGGCGCACACAGGCGTAGAGGGAGGCGCGGCGGCGTCAACTGGAGCAGACACGGGGATACTGGGGCTAAGTGTCTCATCTTTGGACACCTCAACGTACAGTCTCTCAAGCCCAAATTACCGGATCTACGTGTAGACATCGACGCAACTTACGGATTCGATGTTTTGGCACTCTGTGAGACATGGCTTCAAGCAAGCATTCCCGACCGACTACTAACTGTGAGTGGATACAAACTTTTTCGAGCCGACAGACCTGATACACTGAACCTGCCGAAAGGCAAAGGAGGAGTTGCGGTGCTTGTGCGGAACAATCTCAGGTGCGAACTTCTTTCAAAGCCGGAAACTGGTATTGTTGATTCAAATTTGGAAATTATATGGGTCTCAGTGCAGTTAGATAAACGCACGAAAGTATTGATTGCTTCTGTGTATAGAGTGCCAAATTCTACCAGTCGTCAGCTTAGAGCTGATTTTGATGACCTGGAAGCACAGATACAGGTTATGCTGGCTGACCACCCTCGCTCTACTCTCGTAATTGCTGGTGACTTCAACCGCTGTATATTGAAAACTCCAACTGAAAGTAGTCATCACATCTCGAGAGTTCTATCTTTGTATGGTCTTCATGTTACCAACTGTACACATGTTACGTATCGTCCCGCGTCAAGTTTATTAGATATTGTCGCAACTAACCGACCCGACCTTGTAAAGCGGGCGGGTGTTACTCGATGTCATTACGGCACCCCCCATGACTTCACACGCATCATTTTGTCTCATGAAACCCGCACACCACCGCAACAAACCCGCTCTTACAGGCGTGCCATCCATAGGATTGATTTCGACTCTTTCAATCAACAGCTATACAACGCCGATTGGTCGTGCGTCCGCGACTCGCAGTCCACCTCTGATAAGTGGCATGCTTTTCGGCATGTATTTATACATCACCTTAACAACGTTGCACCACTTCGGCCTGTTAATCCCCACCAGCGGAGAGTTTCATCTGTTTCTGTTGAAACACAGGACTTACTACGGGGCCGCCGTACTGCACTGAATGCTGGAGATCGCGGGGAATATGCTCGTGTCAACCGACTGTGCCGGGCCGCCATCCGCCGCGACTGTGTGTCATTGTACGCCGGTGAAATTAGGCAGAGGAGGCCGGGTGGACTGTGGCGCGTGCTGCAGCCGGTGATAGGCCGCAAACAGCAGCAGTGTACTGTACCGAATATCTCGCCCGATGCATTGAACGATTATTATGCAACAATAGGACAAAACACTGCGGACAGTGTGCCAGCTCCCTCAGCGGTCGTACCCACCTTACTGCCACGTGTTTTGACATGCTCCTTCAAGGTTCGCCCTATCGACCTAGACACTCTCTGTATAAATCTCGCCACTATGCAGGCTTCGAAATCTACCGGATTAGATGGAATCAGTGTTCATTTCCTTCAAAAGTTCTTTTTTGGTTTAGGCTTTCCACTTTTGGATGTCATCAACTCCAGTTTAACTTCTGCCTCTGTGCCTGCTTCGTGGAAACATGCCTTAGTTACACCCATACCCAAGGGTAGGACGACTGCTGGACCAGCGGATACAAGACCCATCTCTATATTACCGGCCATTACTAAATTAGTAGAACGTATTGTTCAGAAACAATTGACAGAATATCTTGAAAATCACAGGCTTCTTTCTGATGCACAACATGGATACCGGAAACAGCATTCGACTGAAACGGCTTTAAGTGTTATTACTGACACGGCACTTCGGGCTATGAACAGAGGTGAAATTTCGATTCTTGTCTTGCTTGATTTTTCTAAATGCTTTGATGTGGTGCCACACTCAAAACTTCTTCAAAAACTTGCACTCTACGGCATTGACACCCGCTGGTTCAGCAGTTACCTCGCAGGCCACACGCAGCAGGTGCAGATGCAGGCAGTTGATAGCTCAACGCGGCGTGGCTGCTTTGGAGGAGACAGTGTCCTCTCCAAAACTCGGCATATTCCTATGGGAATTTTCCAGGGAGGGGCCTTAAGTTGTACCTTGTTTTCTTTGTATGCCAATGATCTGAGCCTGTGCGTGGGCGATGATGTCACGATAGTGCAATACTGCGATGACACTCAGATCATGGTTACTGGCAAGAAGATAGATTTATCAGATTTGGTCATTCGACTAGAAACTGCATTGAAGTCTGTATACCAGTGGTGTTGCTTAAACAAAATGAAACTGAACACGCAAAAGACTCAGATGATTGTTCTCGGTACTGGGGCAATGCTGCGCGACCTTCCCCCTGTTAGTTTGAACTTTTGTGGTGCCGTTGTGCAAGAAACGCGTTCAGTGAAAAATCTAGGGGTATTAATCGATAGGCAACTAAATTATCAGTCGCATATTGATTTAGTAGCGCGAAAATGCACTGGAATTCTTGTGGCACTAAGTCACGCAAGACATGTTATGCCGCGCTCGGCACTGAAATGCATAGTACAGGCTCTGGTATTGTCTGTCGTTAGCTACTGTGCCTCCGTGTACGGGTCTTGTGGTGCCACTCAGCTGCACCGTGTGCAAAAGATTGTAAATTTCTGTGCGCGTGTAGTGACTGGTCGGAGACGCTGCGAACATATTTCTGATGTTTTACCTCAATTAGGATGGTTCACAGCCCAGCAACTCGTCGAATACCAAACTACATGTGCTGTGCGACGTATACTTATGACTGGTTCACCGCCTCAGCTACTGGCGACCATAGGCCCGCCAGCCTCTAATTTACATAATCACGACACGCGCCGAGCGGGTCTTTTCACTCTTCCACAGATTCGAACAGAGAGTGGTCGCCGTAGACTCAACTTTCGTGGCGTTCAATTTCTCAATTCCACTGGTCTGAATGTTAATGACCCACTTTTTTGCAAAGCACTAAAGCAAATGATTTTAGCCAGAACCGACATCACTTGAATTTTACACTTAACTGTTAGGAACAACCAGCAACTAGTCAGCCGTTTTCATTGTCTAGTCATGGGTGATATGTTTCGACGAAGTTTTTGAATGTTGTATGATGTTTGTAAGTGAGTGAGTGGACATGTGTGTGTTCTAGGTGTGTTTGTTTTCTTGCTATTTCCCTCTTGTTGCATGAGCGCGGATTTTTTACTTCAATGACGTGACAAGTGAAAAGCCCCTGTAATGGCGGACCTTCGTCGAATACACTGATTCTGATTCTGATTCTGATCCCTCCCTTACCTCTTAAGCCACTGCTGTTAAGTGATAGCCTATCCTAGACCCGCATAATAGGCCAGGACGTTCCTTGTACGTTAAGGCTGGGATGACGATCCTGAATGATTATGGATTCGGCTATCTTTCTATCTGGATGATCACGTGCCCGATGAACTACTTTTAGCTCAAGTGGTTCTGATATAGCCTGAGTGTCCTGTGCGGCATGTTTCTCGAGGAAATGATCTCCTAGAGGTGTGTTCCTAGTTTTACTTTTCGCGTCCCGCAAATGTTCGTTAAATCGCAATCGGACGGGCCTCATCGACTCCCCTACGTATTGAGCCCTGTTTTGATCCTGGTTACACAGTCTACAGTCTATTTGATACACTAGATTTTCCTGTGTGCAGTCGCCTTTAAAACCTGACTTGCATAAATGACACATCTGACCCCCAGGACATTTTGGCTTAGAAATGGCCGACCTAACCAATGACGACTGAAGTTTCTTGTTATTCTTCCAGGCTATATGTACTTTCGGGTTAGATTTCTTTACGACCTTTTTTATTTTACAGAGTAGCTGTTCGTCTACGTACGGCAACGTCAAGAACCCAGCATAAGAATCTGAGCCTTCTTTCTTTTTCTTGCACCTTCCGTTACCTGTCCTAGTTAGTCTAACCTTCCTCAACAAACGCCTGAGAAGCCCTGCATGATACCCATTTTTTAGAAGCAGATTCCAAATCTTATCTACGCCTTTTCTCTCTTTCTCTGGGCCCGATGATTAATCCATAGCCCTGTGGAACATGTTTCGGATAATATTGTGTTTCGTAGACGTGGGATGGGCAGATGTACTATGGAGGATGATTCCCGAGTTGGTTGGTTTGATGTAGAGCTCTGTCTCTATCTTAGTGTTTTGGCCGTGTGTTTCTGCTGTGACTAACATATCCAAATAGGGCACCCCACTCCCACTACCCGTGTGCTCCATGGTAAATTTTAGGTGTGGATGTCTACTGTTCATGTAGCTAAGGAAGTCATCCAAAGCTTCCTGCCCATGCGAGAAGATACGTGCATAATCGTCAATGTACCTTACCAAGAACTCTGGTTTGACAGGACATGTAGCTAACGTATTGGTTTCAAACATATCTAAGAACAGAATAGCCAAGGCAGGTGCACATGGATTCCCCATAGCTAACCCTAATTTTTGTCGGTAGTACTGATCCCCAAATGAGAAAACATTGTCACTCAGACACTGGTCCAGAAGTTTAGAAATGTCGTCTTTGGTCAGGCAAAAGTATCAATATTCTGTGAATGATTGTCTAGCTTTGCTTCTACCGCTTTGATAGCCTCAGGAACGGGTATGTTTCCATACAAATTGACAACGACTTTTTGAAGAGACTCTCAAATCACACTCAATCAGAAGGCATACCAGCAGGTAGTATTTTCTTCAGCATAGACGTTGTCAATTTGTATGGAAACATACCCGTTCCTGAGGCTATCAAAGCGGTAGAAGCAATGCTAGACAATCATTCACAGAATATTGATACTTTTGGCCTGACCAAAGACGACATTTCTAAACTTCTCGACCAGTGTCTGAGTGACAATGTTTTCTCATTTGGGGATCAGTACTACCGACAAAAATTAGGGCTAGCTATGGGGAATTCATGTGCACCTTCCTTGGCTATTCTTTTCTTAGATATGTTTGAAACCAATACGTTAGCTACATGTCCTGTCAAACCAGAGTTCTTGGTAAGGTACATTGACGATTATGCACGTATCTTCTCGCATGGGCAGGAATCTTTGGATGACTTCCTTAGCTACATGAACAGTAGACATCCACACCTAAAATTTACCATGGAGCACACGGGTAGTGGGAGTGGGGTGCCCTATTTGGATACGTTAGTCACAGCAGAAACACACGGCCAAAACACTAAGATAGAGACAGAGCTCTACATCAAACCAACCAACTCGGGAATCATCCTCCATAGTACATCTGCCCATCCCACGTCTACGAAACACAATATTATCCGAAACATGTTCCACAGGGCTATGGATTAATCATCGGGCCCAGAGAAAGAGAGAAAAGGCGTAGATAAGATTTGGAATCTGCTTCTAAAAAATGGGTATCATGCAGGGCTTCTCAGGCGTTTGTTGAGGAAGGTTAGACTAGCTAGGACAGGTAACGGAAGGTGCAAGAAAAAGAAAGAAGGCTCAGATTCTTATGCTGGGTTCTTGACGTTGCCGTACGTAGACGAACAGCTACTCTGTAAAATAAAAAAGGTCGTAAAGAAATCTAACCCGAAAGTACATATAGCCTGGAAGAATAACAAGAAACTTCAGTCGTCATTGGTTAGGTCGGCCATTTCTAAGCCAAAATGTCCTGGGGGTCAGATGTGTCATTTATGCAAGTCAGGTTTTAAAGGCGACTGCACACAGAAAAATTATTTAGTGTATCAAATAGACTGTAGACTGTGTAACCAGGATCAAAACAGGGCTCAATACGTAGGGGAGTCGATGAGGCCCGTCCGATTGCGATTTAACGAACATTTGCGGGACGCGAAAAATAAAACTAGGAACACACCTCTAGGAGATCATTTCCTCGAGAAACATGCAGCACAGGACACTCAGGCTATATCAGAACCACTTGAGCTAAAAGTAGTTCATCGGGCACGTGATCATCCAGATAGAAAGATAGCCGAATCCATAATCATTCAGGATCGTCATCCCAGCCTTAACGTACAAGGAACGTCCTGGCCTATTATGCGGGTCGAGGATAAGCTATCACTTAACAGCAGTGGCTTAAGAGGTAAGGGAGGGATCAGCGTAAGTATATGTGTTCTGGGGTAGGATTTCCTTACATTATTGATAGTGTTATTGATGCTAGACGTATATGCTTTTGACGTTTAACTTTGGGCCCGATTTACAGGCTGGAAAAAGGGCTATGATGGTTGAATTAGTTTAACTAGTCAGAAAAGATGGACTTAGGTCACAGGTAAGGCTCAGGTTTTTTTAGGTAATTTATCTTTGATGGTGCTTTTCTGCAACCAGATGTATACTCATTCAACGCTTAACGTTGGGCCAGAGGTACAGACTGGGAAAAAGGGTTTATTAATGATTGATCAGATTAACTAGCTCAAAGAGATGGTTTGATTTTAGGGGTACGTACTGGAGTTGGGGTTTTTGAAATATACAACTAATTGTTGATACTTTTCTGCAGCTAGACGTATACCCATTCGACACTTAACGTTGGGCTAGATGTACAGGCTGAGGAAAAGTATTTGCCAATGATTGATCACATTAACTAGCTATAAAAGTTGCATTTGTTTAAGAGGTACATACTATGGGCAAGGGTTGCTGAATAAGTATAATATAAAATTTATAATGTTTTTTTTGCAGCCACACGTATACTCTTTCGACGCTTAACGTTGGGCCAGAGGAGCAGGCTGTGGAAAATGGGTTTACCATTTACAAAAAAGTTGACCTTGACCACTAGGTACAATCTTAACCTTCGCCCGGGTGGGGGTCTTTTTAGACCCCCCTCGGGTTTTTCCGAAGTGACCAAAAAACGGCGGCGCGCAGCTCCGCCAAACTTGGTCTAGCTGTTCCTTCATCATTTTTACATCTTTCCTGAAAATTTTGGCTCAAGATCATATCAGGTCAGGTCACCAGGTCAGGTGAAGTGACCTCACCTCAAAAAATACTTAGGACGGCATAACTAAAAGAAGGGTTAATCGATCAAGTTGAAACTCATACCACATCTTAGGCCCACCAGGAGCTACAACATTTGTTCCGGGATTTTTGATATTGGTGACCTAAGGTCATGTGCAGAGCATGACCTCCCCATTGACAATGCATGGGGAAAATCACGAAATGAGCTTTTCTCAGTAAGTATGGATGGAATCAACTTCAAACATCGGTTGCGACTTGCTCTTAGCCCATTTCTGAAGCTGATACCAAAATTTTTGACTTGTGACCTTTAAAAGGTCACCTTAGGTCAAATAAGAATTTTTTGGTGTTTTTCTCTATAAATTTTGAATAAACTAAGATAGAGCTTTTATTTTGTCACCAAAGTGTTTGTATAGTCACTGGAAGTCAAATGATATACATCATGACTATACCAGGTCAAGTTGGGTCAGACCGTTGACCTGGGTCAGGTCAAATTCTTAAATTTGACCTGGCATAGCAATATCATATATCATTCGATTCGTATTGACGAGAGGATTACAATGGTGCATAAACTATGGCTGTATCTTGTTTGGTTTGGAAGCTATTAGCGAAAAAGTAAACGCCCTTATGCATGGGTGGCTATGGACATTCCCAAGAATATGCCCAATATTTAGTGACCTGTAGCTCCCTAGGCTTTGACCTGACACGAAAATGAATGCCACTGTAATGAAAGCGCGTCTCAAGAGGTTTCGAATGGTGTTGGAAAAATTTGTCTAGCTATCATAGTTTCTGAGATATATGAGGTTTTCTTAGTACACCTCATATTAGCGATTTTGACCTATTTTGACCTCTGGTGACCTTGATATTGACCTGACAAGAAAAATGACCGAAGTATTTTCGATATCATTTTCGAAGAGCTTTCGATTGCCGTTTTGCGCTTTTTTCTAGCTCTCTTAGTTTTTGAGATCGTGGGGGGTCTTTTTTAGCCCCCCACCAGGGCGAAGGTGGCTCGTACCCGCCACCGGGGCAAGGGTTAACTAAATAATTTGAGGGAGGCTTTTATTGTAAAAAATATAGCATCATGCTAAAGGGGAAAGTGTGCAGTCCTTACACCGATCTAGTATCACGTCTACTAGTGCTAAATAGGTAGTTTTTGGTTAGCATTTTTAGCTGCAGTCGACGGGAAAAAAGTAAATAAGAAGAACAGAAATATTCAAATAGCCGATTAAGGTACTTCAGCGAGTTTTTCATTGTTAATCAAAAGCTACTGTTTGGCTGAAATAATAGAAAAGTCTGTCACAAATACTGGTCTAGGTTTGTCGTATTGTCGGCATTGCTTTTAGGTTAGAGGTAACAATATCGTTGTTGTCACGGCATCCAATCTTATTTTTAACGATTCATTCTAAAAGGCATTTTTGTGTGAAGCTCAATTCGAGGTCTGGCTATACTAGGACTGAGAATTATTGATATTTACTCCACGGTTCTGATGAAGGGCTGTGCCCGAATTTATAATCTTCAGTGTTTTTTACATTTCCGGATTCGAGGGGAGAGGCCAGGGAACATCTTAGCAGCTCACGAATTTTCTTAAAGCTAAGCAAGCAGAGCTTTTTAGTGACGAAAACTTTTCTGGCCATCTCGGAAAAATAGGTGGGGGACACTTTAGGTCTCCCCCGCCTTCCACTGATTATGTTAAAACATTTTATCCCAGTGTACGAAAAGTGCGTCCGCGTTGGGTGTCAACGGGCAATTATCGAAACTCTTTCGATGGGTAGAAGCCGTCAGTACCGGACCTGGGCCGATGACTTTTGTGGGGAAGGGTGTGGTACGACGGGGGGCCGGTCCAGGGGCCAATCCTGCCACGCCCCCAAAGGTTCCAATTCTACCCAGTTTTAGCCGATTTTGACCTATCGTCTTTTAACAAATTGTGTTTTCGCGTTTTTCTTGGGTTCTGCCCCAAACGTTTCGCCCAGATCTGTATTTGGGCCAACAGGGCCCAAAATAGCAAAAATAAGCAATTGGAAAGCACATGTGTTTTTTATAGGCACAAGAATACATGAGCTTCCTGTTAGCTGGAGAGATAACACGTGTTTAGTGCCTAGGTATACATTTACGGTGCTGAAACGCCACCTTCGTTCTCTCCCGGCGACGTGAATCTTTATTTAGAGTTGTAGAGGAGTGACGAACACCGCCCTTCTTACACAATGTGTAAGAAAAATTTATATTTAAGCCTTCGCCCTGGCGGCGGTCATTTTTGTATCCCCAAGTTTTTTGCTTAGGTTGCCGGAAAACGACGGTGGGCGGCACCGCCGTTATAAGAATAGCTGTTTCCTGATCCTTCCCACGGCCTTTCGGAAAAGTTCAAACCGAAGTAACATCATGTCAGGTCACAAGGCCAGGTCAACTGAACTCAACTCCATAAATATTCGAAGTGGTAACAGTGAGAGTATGTTTAATCTATTGATCTGAGATTCATGAGATCTTTGTGTAATAAAGTCGCCAAGGACCAAACTATGTGGTAATGACATTTTCTATATTGAGGACTTGGGACCACGTGCGGGCCATGACCTCCCCATTGTGAGCTTATGGGAAAATTGTGAAATGCGCGTTTCTCAGTATGGGCGCCTCAGATCAACTTCAAAATTGGAACAGCACGTGTTTGTGACCCGTCTTTATCTCTGAAAGTGAAAAAAACTTGACTTGTTACCTTTAACAGGTCCTCTGAGGTCAAGTAGGATTTTTCCCCATATCGTTGAAATAAGCAGCAAAAGAGCTTTCATTTCGCTATCACTGCGCTTTCATTAGCACTATGCGATGAACTATATAGGTCATGGTTATACCAGGTCAGATGGGGTAAATTCGGTAAACAAACAACTTCGGGGCTTTACGACACATCATTTGCTGAGTTCATATGGTGTAGCCAACTCTCACCCTGTTGGCAGGGTATTATATGGATCGGCAAGACTTGCGCAGAATACCTTCCCGGGAAGTTGAACCCGGGTCAGTGGCGCACAATTCGAATGTTCTTCCCCCACGCTACTGCATCCCGGGGGGCGGGGCTAATTCTGTGACCCGAGGTCAGGTAAATCTTTACGTTGACATAGTATGGTAAAAACGCATATCATTCGGTTCGTATTGACCAGAGGATTACCATGGTACCTCAATATCAATCACACCATGTTCAGTTTACAACTTCTTGGCAAAAAAGTAATTACTCCATAGTATGAAAAGTTTCGTCCTCGACCTCCTTTGACCCTAACTTAGACTTAGCCTTGAATTGTAACCATCATCAATGCGTATTTTTCACAGCTTTCGATTGGCCGACGAAGCTCCGTCTGCATGACATTTTGGAACTGTAGACGTGTGTTTTAGGTTGTGTATTCTAGTGTATTTCAGGTGCCGTTTTATGTGAGTGTATCAGTTTTAGGTCTGTTCTTAATGCGTAATTCCTTGTGTTCCTTTTACTCCACCTTTTTAAACACTTTTTAGGCACTTTTATCCTTCTTACCGCCTATTTTACCCGCTTGACGATTGAATATGAAAAGCCCATTTTCACTTCGATTGAAGATATTCTGAAATACATATCTGAATCCGAATCTGAAGCAGTGTCCTATTAGGTCCTACAGCCTCTCAGGTCCTACAAACCGCGTTCAAATCGAGCCTGCTTCCGAGCCTTCTGAATGGATACTTCACCCTCATGGTATATACTAAAATTCACCATATCCAATGCCTATTAGCGCCCTAGTCTTTTATCTAAACCTAATATAAGGACAAAACCATGCATATACTTTCGAATGGCGTTGAGACACGTTTCTAGCTATTTTAGTTCCTGAGATAAACGAGATTTTGTAAGTCCACCTCATGTAAGCAGTTTTGACCTAATGTGACACTGTTGACATCAATATTAACCTAAATAAAAATGAGCCAAGTAACTTGGATTTTATTTTTGGGCGAGCTTCCTGTTTTTCCGTGTTTCTAGCTTTCTTAGTTTTCGAGTTCGAAGCGGTTCTTTTGCCCACCTACCAGGGTAAAGGTAGCTGATACCCGCCATCGGGGCAAAGGCTAAACATTATCACTAGGGAGACTGTAAACTTCGCATTTACTGAAATGGCCAATACTTTTTTGGTACTTTGGTAGAAGAAGCCAATAAAGAGCTTGTCTTCGGTCAGCATTTTGCTGAAACTGGCTGGTCATAAATATGCACTACGAAAGACTGCATCAGACCATTAGCGTGTCATCTGGATTAGCATCAAACAATTAGCAACAGTTTTAAGAGAACAATTTCCTAATACATTTGTTGTTGTCAAGCTACTAAAACTGCCGCTGCCGCGCCAAGGCAGGTCAATGTAAGACAACGTTAGATAAAACACTGCCACTTATTTAACCCTCGCCCCACGGGGCATCGATGGCCCCCCTAAGGTTTTCCGAGATAGCAGAAAAGAACGAGGCGCAGCACCGCGGTTGAGGGCTCTACCTCTCACTGCATCATTTTCCCATCATCCCTGAAATTTTTACCCCGGGTCACCCAATGTCAGGTCACCAAACGAGGTCAACCAAGGTCACCTCACTTCAACTTTAGAGCTCTGTAAGAACTACATTTCGAAGTCGATCAATTTGAAACTTCCTACACTTCATGACCCCTCCAGGGTCTACAAGGTGTATATCCGGGATTTTTAGATTTCGTGCCCTGAGGTCAACTCACGAGGTGACCTCTCCCATTGGAAAAGCATGGGAAAGCCTGTTTCATGATATAAAAGCCACAAAAATGATTGCAAATACTCAAACTGCTCAGAACAGCGTTTTTGGACACCCTTCACGGATCCCAGGGGTCACATTTGCCCTTTGACTTTTCCAAGGTCATCCAAGGTCACCAGAGGTCAAAAACAGTATTTTGACAATAACTTTTGACCTAATTAAGGTAGAGCGCTCAATCAAACACCATCGTGTACATCTTGTCACTGGGTTTCATTTGATATACGGCAAGGTCACTTTTGGACCTTTCGTGACCTCAGGTCATATTAGGTCACGACGTGACCTCTGGAGGTCAAACCACTGGGGGAGTTCTTTACATTCCACATAGTGGAAAAAGTACTGGCAATTTGCTATCAAATGTACTTTACCAGGCCTCAATAGCTCTAATGACATAAGAGCTATGCCCAGTTTGCTTAATCATTGCATATTTGAGTGCAAATAGCCGGTCTTGACCTAATTTGACCTCTGGAGATCAAACCATTGACCTGAGCACTAAAACATGGAAGTAATTTCTTACTGAATTCACGCGAGCTTTCTATTTCACTTTGCAGATTAGCGCTAACGTCCATATTTTCGGAGTTAGAGGGGGCCATCGATGCCCCCGGTGGGGGAAGGTGGCGCCGGACCCGGTGGGGCGCGGGTTAAAGAGATGTATAAAAATGAAAGGTAAAGACTGAGGCCATTTGACAGACATGCAGGTATGCATATAATCTGGCATCAAAATACGTGTAGAATAGCTGGGCGAAACTGTTTGAAATTGACTGTAATAAAAACGCACCTACCAAAAAAGCAGGACATTTACAGAGATAGACAAATTTATAGATAGATTTATCAATACATTTCTTAAACTGAATAAAATGCATGTAAACACATAAATGCGCTGAAACTTACTGTGCTGCATTTGAAATTGTGCGGATCTTGTAACCTGTAAATATTTCGCTCAGCCGTTTATTCGTATAGCCAGGAGTTGGAGGCTCACAAAAAATACGGTGTTGTTATATGTATCTGATATTCCCATAGGGCCTCTGTCTTTTCCTCTGGCAGACTCTGGCAGAGACTTTTGTCAAAACAAGGCAGGGGCGAGTCTAGGATTTCCGAAATGTGCGGAAGACTTGTACAGGGGGCGCCATTTGGACCGAACGGGGGATATTTAGGGCGATGCAGCTTATCTGGTGGGTGTCAGATATTATCACAGAGACGCTGATGCCCACATCATGTGGGGAGAGACGGGGAGTAGGAGGAGTCATTCTAGGGGAAGTCAGGGACGTTTCAGGAGGAGCCCAGGATCGATTATAAAGGAAGGTAATTCCCTCCCCCTGCCCCTTAGATCGGCCTATGGAAAGGGACCATAGATAGCTCCTTTAACATAGGCGGGGATATCGAGGGTAAAAGAGGGTTTATTACCGCCACCGGCGAGTATCTCTAACTCCGAAAATATGGGGGGTTAGCGCAAATCTGGAAAATGCATAAGAAAGCTTGCGTAAATTCATAATTATTTTGATTACATATTTAAGCACTCAGGTCAATGGTTTGACATCCAGAGGTCAAGTTGGGTCACGATAGGCTAATATGCAATGCTTAAGAAACCTGGGCATAGCTCTAATGCCATAATAACTATTGAGATCTGGTAAAATACATTTGATAGGAAAATTCCAGGGCTTTCCCCGCTATGTGAAGCATAATGACTTACCGCCAGTGGTTTGACCTCCAGAGAGCACCTCTTGACCTTACATGACCTGAGGTCACGAAAGGTCAGAAAGTGACCTTGCCGTATATCAAATGAAAGCCAATGATGAGACATACACGATGACGTTTAATTTCAGTGGTCTAGCTTGATTAGGTCTAAAGTTATCGTCAAAATTCTGTGTTTGAGCCCTGGTGACCTCGGATGACCTCGGATAGGTCAAAGGGCAAATATCAACCATGAGATGCGTGAAAGGATGTCCAAGAACACTTTTCTGAGCAACATGTGCATTTGCAATAATTTTGTGACTTTAAGATCACAAGAAAACTTTTCCCCATGCTTTTCCTATGGGAGAGGTCACCTCGTGACCTGAGCTCAGGTCACCAAATAGAAAAATCATGGATATTGCATATACATTTTTTTAGACTCTGGAAGGGTCATAAAGTGTAGAAAGTTTCAAATCGACCGGCTTAGAACTGTAGCTATGGTAGAGCTTAAAAATTGAATTGAGGTAACCTTGGTTGACCTCGCCTGGTGACCCGACAGCGGTCCTAAAAAAAGTCCATATAGCGGAGACGCCCCTCCCACGTGACCAGGAATACTGAAAATATATAACCCTAAGTTAGAAATACCACGTCATGTAGATACACTTTATGCGAAAGCGAATGCCCCTTTTTAGGTAAAAACTTCTGAAGACAAGTGCTGCTTTCCACCTAAAATTTAAACTTTTAGACGTTGTTTCATCCCTGCACTTTCAACGGAGAGGTCATGACTAGTCTTACCCCTAGTCATCGATATAAAAAATTATGTTACGCCAATTTTCTAAACTCGGTAAACTTATCAATGACATGAATTGTAGGTAAAAAAGCTGCACCTGCTCTTACCGCTGCAACCAGGAACATTTTTGCTATGTGACATCACCTGACTTGGTGACGTCGCGTGACGTGGCCTGGGCCTCAAATTTAAGGAAAAGGTGACATCACCTGACTTGGTGACGTCGCGTGGCGTGGCCTGGGCCTCAAATTTAAGAAAAGGTGACATCACCTGACTTGGTGACGTCGCGTGGCGTGGCCTGGGCCTCAAATTTAAGAAAATGTGACATCACCTGACTTGGTGACGTCGCGTGACGTGGCCTGGGCCTCAAATTTAAGGAAAAGGTGATATCACCTAACCTGGTGACGTCACGTGACGTGGCCTGGGCCTCAAATTTAAGGAAAAGGTGACATCACCTGACTTGGCGACGTCGCGTGACGTGGCCTGGGCCTCAAAGTTAAGGAAAAGTTGAGAATGACTAACCAACAGATATGCCAAGTACGGCTATGGTACGTTCGGTGATCTGCAAAACATGTTTGGGGCGCTGGGCACCCACCTCTTCCGGAATCGTGAGCGTGAAAGACGTCTCTACTGAGAAAGGCATTCTGGACGTCAAATTACACTTTAATCAGAGAACTCGCTGGTAGCTTATTAGTGCTATATGAGCAACAGGGTCATACCCCAATAAGAGCTCAAGTCAGGAATCATAAAACATGGTCACGGTAAACAGGTCACATACAACTACAGGTAAAAATGAGGAGCCAACAAACTAAAAACAACGATCACATTGCGAGCTGACTAAAATATGCACTTAAAACAGTAAACATAAGAATATCAAAGAGTTAAAAAGTTCACTTTGTTCAACTCGCATGCAACGACTTAATATATAAACGAACCTGTGTTCTAAACTGACCAAATGAAAATCTAAAAGGGTCGGAAAGTGGACATGCCGTCAGATACGAGTTAAAATTAGTGGTCGAGCGACAAAACAATCCACGCCTCACAGTTTCTACCCTTCCAAATGGAACATGCAGCATACTACCGAACATTGCCCTTGTGTTCCTTCCTGGGACATGAAAAGGGAAATTACCGAGCAGAAAGGCGGAGTCTATTTTCCGGAGATAATTTTGTGTGCGAAAAGGATATCATATTGTAGTCGTCGATTAGCCAGAGTGTTTATTTTGAACGTAGCCAAAAGGTCATGGTACACAAATGATGGTGAGCTTTTCGTTGAGCTTGACGCGAGCCAAATCAAGAATTTATGCTGAATTTTGTCCAGTCTATCAAGATGGGTCTTGGCAGCCCCACCCCAAATTACGCAGCCAAACTCCATAATTGATCGAATGTTGCCAAAATAAGCCGCCATGATTGGTTCGGGTTTCAACTTCCGTCTCGCTCTCCCCTCTGAATGACCAACCTGAAGAGACCGAATCATCAGACCTAGTGCCCTGTTCGCGGGGGCGCAGCCAGGGGGCACAGGGGCACGTGCCCCCCCATCGGTGCCGGGGTGCCCTTTTGCTTGCCAGGTGGTGTACCCTCTTTGGGCCGTGCCGCTCGAAATTTAGTGCCCTACGCCGTTGAGTCTAGATGGAACTAGACTGTATTTAGAGATTTAAACTATTGTTTGACAATTAAGTGCCTTTTTGGTCAGTTAGGGCATTCTGTCGCCTTTCCAAGCACCCGGGAAGAGTATAGGCACGTAATCCGTTTCCAGATAATGCCTCATCGTCGCCAATAATCGTACGGGCGGAGCTCATCCGGTGCCCCCTGGAGCTGATCATGTGCCCTCTGAGCTGATCTGGTGCCCTCGTAGTCAATCTGGTGCGCCCCTGAGAAAATAAGTGTGCCTTCTGAGCCTATATAATACTCTCTGAGTTAGTTTGATGCCTCGAGCTTGCCTGGTGTCCTTTTAGCTGTTTTAGTGCCCCTTGAGCTGATCCAGGCCCCCTGAGCTTATTTAATGCCTCCCAGAGTTGATCTACTGTCCAGGGGTGCAGCCAGGGGGCACAGGGGGCACGTGCCCCATCACTGCCGGGGTGCCCTTTTGATGGCCAGGTGGTGTACCCAATTTGAGCCGTGCCGCTCGAAATTTAGTGCCCTACGCCGTTGAACCTAGATGTAACTGGACCGCATGTAGCGATTGAAACTATTGTTGGACAACTTAATACCTTCTTCGGTCAGCTAAGGCATTCTGTCGCCTTTCCAAACACCCGGGAAGAGTATCCTAGTATGTGTCCACCTAATACCTCATCGTCGCCAATAATCGTACGGGTGAAGCTAATCTGGTGATCCTTGAGCTCATCTCGTGGCCTCTCAGCTGGTATTTGCACCTTGAGCTGATTACTTGCCCTCTAAGTTGATCTGGTGCCCCTGAGTCAATCGAGTGCCCCACTGAGCAAATAATTGTGCCTCCTGAACCTATATAATGCCCTCTGAGTTAGTTTAATCCCTCCGAGCTTGCTTGGTGCCCTAATAGCTGATTTAGTGCCCCTTGAGCTGATTCGGGCCCCCGAGCTGATCTCATGCCTCCCCAAGTTGATTCTGTCTCCTAAGTCAATATGGTGCCTCTTCAGCTGATTAGGTGCCCCCTCAGCTGATTATTGATGTCTCCTTAGATGGCCTGGTGCCCCCCTGAGCTGGTTTGGTGGGCCCTGAACCCACTTTATGTCCCCTGAGCTGTTATGCTGCTCCCTGAGCTGATTTAGGCTCCTGCCATAGTCTGGGGGCTGGGAGCTGATCTGGCCCCCGAGCGGATCGATCTGGTGCCACCTGAGCTGCACTAATGCCCCTTAGTCGATCTGGTGCCTCCTGAGCCCATCTGATGCTCTCTGAGCTAGTCTAGTGCCCCTGAGCTAATCTGGTGCTCTTTAAGCTGACCTGGGCCTCCTGGGTTGATTACGTGATTTCCTGAGCAGCTCCCAGGCCCTGAGCTGGGCTGGGCCCACAGGGATGGTGAGGGCCCCTGAGATGGTATGGGGCTCCTGAGCTGATTAAGTGCCTCCTGACTTGATCTGGTATTCCCGAGCTGATCCGGGCCCCGAGCTGGTCGGGGACCACTGATCTGATTGTTTGTCCCCGAGGCTGATCTGGTGCCCTATGGGCCGATCTGGTGTCCCCTGAGCAGCTCTGGGTCTTTTGAATTGCTTGGGCCCCGAGCTGGTGAGGGATTCCTGAGCTGAATTAGTGCCCCTGACTTGATCTTGCCCCCTGACCTGACTTGAGGCCCCTGAACTGATCTGGGGCCCCAAGAGCTGATCTGGGGCCCAAGAGCGGATCTAGGTTCTAAGGGTACCCTGAGCTGGTCTGGGCGCTGAGCTTGTGAGAGCCCCTTAAGTTGGCTTGAGGCACCCTGAAGTGATCTGGCGCCTTAAATTATTCTGGGGCTTCTTGAACTGGTTTAAGGCCCTATGAGCCTATCTGTGGCCCATTGAGCTAGTCTGATGACCTCATCGCTAGGGCCAATGAGCTATTCTAGTCCCTGGGTGAAGCATGAACTGCTCTGTGGCCCTGAATAAGATCAGGGGCCCCTGAGGTGGTCTTGAATAGACAGATGATAAGAACACAAGGCCAACTCCCATCAGCTCGGGGCGGGATCACCGAGCTAGTCTAGTCCCTGGAGGCACAACTGGGGGGATGGGGGAAGCTGCTCTGGAGGCCTTTGATCCACACTTGGGTGCCCCAGAGCTGGTCTTGAATAGATGGGGAATAAGAAGACAATGGAAACTTGGAATGGAATAATGGAAATTGTAAAACGGAGCTAACGAGGAATGAGGAATCTCTAAAACGGCTTGTGATACCTAGGCACCCCTGGTTACATAAATTGCTTATTATACTGGTGGATTCTGGGAAGGGATGATAAAAAGGCATGTGCCCCTGAGCTCAGAGCACAGTCCCCTAAACCAGGATTTCTACTAATTAATCTAAATGAAGAACAAGTTTTCACAATTTTCAGCCCTGTCACACCATCCCATCCAAACCACCGGCCTGTTCACCTTTTATTTACTCTTAACTGGGACCGAGCATTGAGAATATGGAACTTAATAAACGCGTTCAAAAGGTATCTCCCAAATTTTTCCGGCAGCAAAAATGTGTTCTTCCAAAGACACTATGCTCCTCCTCGTCCCACGGCGATTGTGGGAGGCAAGGAACTTTATCCGCGGTCAGCCAGGGCTCACTCCTCACGACAAAACCAGTGGGCATAACAAATGAATTTTCGACTCAAATATGCCTTAACCTGCACATCGTAACAGATATCACATGCTCCGCTGATTTCTCTGATGTTAAGCACTTGCTTGAGTTGGCTGATTTTTCTTAACCCGCGCCCCACCGGGAGTCCGGCACCACCTTCGCCCCACCGGGGGCATCGATGGCCCCCTCTAACTCCGAAAATATGGGGGTTAGCGCAAATCTGCAAAGTGCATTAGAAAGCTCGCGTGAATTCAGTAAAAAATTACTTAGGATGTTTAAGCGCTCAGGTCAATGGTTTGACCTCCAGAGGTCAGGAAAGGTCACGATAGGCTATTTTCACTCAAATATGCAATGCTTAAGAAAACTGGACATAACTCCTATGCCATTAGAGCTATTGAGATCTGGATAAGTACATTTGACAGGAAATTGCCAGACCTTTTTCCGCTATGTGGAACGTAAAGACCTCCCGCCAGTGGTTTGACCTCCAGAGGTCACCTCGTGACCTAATATGACCTGAGGTCACGAAAGGTCAGAAAGTGACCTTGCCGTATAATGAATGAATATATAACGAATGAAAGCCAGTGACGAGACAAACACGATGGTGTTTGTTCCAGCGCTCTAGCTTAAATATGTCAAAAGTTATTGTCAAAATACTGTTTTTGACCCCTGATGACCTTGGATGACCTTGGAAAAGTCAAAGGGAAAATATGACCCCTGGGATCCGTGAAAGGGTGTCCAAAAACGCTGTTCTGAGCAGTCTGAGTATTTGCAATCATTTTTGTGGCTTTTAGATCATGAGACAGCTTTCCACATGCTTTTCCAATGGGAGAGGTCGCCTCGTGACCTGACCTCAGGTCATGAAATCGAAAATCCCGGATATACACGTTGTAGACCCTGGAAGGGTTATGAAGTGTAGCAAGTTTCAAATCGATCGACTAAGAAATGTAGCTCTTATAGAGCTCCAAAGTTGAAGTGAGGTGACTTTGGTTGACCTCGCCTGGTGACCTGACCTTGGGTGACTCGGGATAAAAATTTTCAGGGATGGTGGGAAAATGATAAGGTGAGAGATAGAGCCCTCAACCGCGGTGCTGCGTTTCGTCGTTGTTCTGATATCTCGAAAAACCTTAGGGGCCATCGATGGCCCCCTAAGGTTTTTCCGGGATAGCAGAAAAACGACGAGGCGCAGCACCGCGGTTGAGGGCTCTACCTCTCACTGCATCATTTTCCCATCATCCCTGAAATTTTTACCCCGGGTCACCCAAGGTCAGGTCACCAGACGAGGTCAACCAAGGTCACCTCACTTCACTTTAGAGCTCTGTAAGAGCTACATTTCAAAGTCGATCGATTTGAAACTTCCTACACTTTATGACCCCTCCAGGGTCTACAAGGTGTATATCCGGGATTTTTTTATTTCGTGCCCTGAGGTCAGGTCACGAGGCGACCCTCTCCCATTGGAAAAGCATGGGGAAAAGCTATTTCATGATATAAAAGCCACAAAAATGATTGCAAATACTCAGACTGCTCAGAACAACGTTTTTGGACACCCTTTCACGGATCCCAGGGGTCATATTTGCCCTTTGACTTTTCCAAGGTCATCCAAGGTCACCAGAGGTCAAAAACAGTATTTTGACAATAACTTTTGACCTAATTGAGCTAGAGCGGTGAAACAAACACCATCGTGTTTGTCTTGTCACTGGCTTTCATTTGATATACGGCAAGGTCACTTTTTGGACCTTTCGTGACCTCAGGTCATATTAGGTCACGAGGTGACCTCTGGAGGTCAAACCACTGGCGGGAGGTCTTTACGTTCCACATAGCGGAAGAAGTACTGGCAATTTGCTATCAAATGTACTTTACCAGGTCTCAATAGCTCTAATGGCATAAGAGTTATGCCCAGTTTGCTTAATCATTGCATATTTGAGTGAAAATAGCCGATCTTGACCTAATTTGACCTCTGGAGGTCAAACCATTGACCTGAGCACTAAAACATGCGAAGTAATTTCTTACTGAATTCACGCGAGCTTTCTATTGCACTTTGCAGATTTGCGCTAACGCCCATATTTTCGGAGTTAGAGGGGGCCATCGATGGCCCCCGGTGGGCGAAGATGGCGCCGGACCCCGGTGGGCGCGGGTTAAATCTATCCAAAACAATCGTGTTTTGGCTACTTCCATGACATTTTGGTGATTTTTTTCCTTTTTTCGGTTTTAATCAAGTTTTCCTTCTCCGCCAATGATTTATTTGCATTTTAATTGAACCAAAGATGCCCAAATAGTAAGTTTTTTAGGTTACGTCAAAAAGTGCCCTTTTTCCGCGGGGTGCCCCTCAAAGTTGGTGTGTCCCCCCATACGAAAGCTCTGGCTGCGCCCCTGCCTGTTCGCCTTACTAACAATGTGATTCAGGTGTTCTACAAACGTCAATTTAGAATCCAACCACACTCCAAGGTCCCGGATTGCACAGACTTTCTCTAGATTAGAGTTTTGGATTTTGTATGTGGTTGGAATAGGCTTTCGTTTCAATGACACAGTGAACGATTTACATTTGGCTGGATTGAGTTGAAGCTTCCAAAGTGCAGACCATGCAACTAAAGATGTTAGATCGTCCTGAAGGAGCTCAATGTCGTGTTGCGAAGTAATTTTGTTGTATAATTTTACATCGTCAGCAAATAAGAGACAATTAGTCTTAATTTTGTCTGGAAGATCGTTTATGTACAGGGCGAAGAGGAGAGGCGAGATAATTCCACCTTCCGGAGTTCCAGAGCGTACATGGACCCAATCAGAACATTTTCCGTTCACAATAACGCGTTGCTTACGATTTCCTAAATATGATGAAAGCCATTCCAGGGCCGCACCTGAGATTTGGTAAGAGTTTTTCAATTTGTGAATAAGAAGTTTGTGATTGACGCTCTGGAACGCCGCTGAATAGTCCGTATAGATAACGTCGGTTTCATGGCCTAATGATATTGACTCCCACGCCGTTTTTAAAAGGCAAGCTAAATTTGAGTCACATGATCGGCGTGGGACAAAACCATGTTATTTTGGAGTCAGGACTGGCTGCACGTGAGAAAGAAGTACGTCACATACGCACCGTTCGAGAAGTTTGCCAAACAGCGAGGTGAGTGAGACGGAACGATAATTTGAAGGTAATTTTCTAGACCACTTTTTGTGAATGGGCACGATGTTAGCCTCCGCCCATCTGCTCGGAAAGACACCTTGAGACACTGACATCCTAAAAAGTATAGTCAACGGGACCGACAGCTGCTCACTACACTCCTTTATAATTCGTGCACTAATGTTATCAGACCCACAGGCCTTATGCACTTGGAGAGTATTCAATGAGTTGCGAACACATGGTTCAGTAATCACAAAGTGACTGAGTGAGCTCAGGTCGTAAATGGGTGCTTCAGGATAATCCTGTACGGTGGGATCAGTAAACCTACTTGCGAATGTCATATTTAGCAGATTCGCCCGCTCGACATCACTATTCAACACTCTGTCGCCATCTAAAAGTACAGAGAGCTGGCTTTTCGTGCCCTTGGTACATTTTAAAAAAAGACCAAAAACGTTTAGGATTGGACTTGAAGTCCCCAATCATACCTTTAATATAGCTAAAATACTTTCTGCACGAAACATTTTTAAAATATCTACGTTTCTCCCGGAAATCCCTCTCGGCGTCTGGTGTTCTGATATGCTTCTTGCGTTTAAAAGCGGCCTCCTTTTCACGCAAAGCCTGCCGGACATCAGGGTCAAACCACGGAGGAAATTTGCAACGCAGCACCACTGTCGGAACATGATCACGTATGGCAGCGTCCAGTATATCGTAAAACATGTTCACAGCGTCATCTATATGTAAGTTTTCCATCATATTCCATGGCACTAATGCCAAAGATCTTCTCAGCCGGTCGAAGTCTGCCCTCTTATAATTTAGGGCTGTTATACGATTTATGACGGGTTTACTGCGAGGCTGAACAAAGAGTCTACATGAAATTTCATCGTGGTCAGAAGAAAAAACTCCGGCTCTTACGACGGCCTCGACACGAAAACAATTAGAAAAAACTAGATCCAAAAATTATCAACTCTAGTGGGTTCCGATACATGTTGTTTCAGACCTGCAGCATCCATTCCATCGACCAAGCAGGTGGCTCGCTGCGACATCCGCGCGAAGATGGGTCGCGTCTGATGCGAGTCTCCATCTAAACACCACTTCACTTCCGGAACTTTAAAATCACCAACAACAAACAATGGCCTGCCCGGATATTTTGTACTCAAACACTGAATCATTTGAACCGTGCGGGTCAACACAGCCGAGTCACCAGGTGGACAGTACACAGCGCATACAAGGGATGCAGGCATTGTTTTGAGTTCCAGTACCAATGTCTCTGTGCCGGCCACCTCCAGGTCTTCACGCCGTTCAGGGCACAGGTTCGATCTGGCAGCACAAGCCACACCTCCCGCGAAGGTCGGTCTGTCACGGCGGTGCCAGACATGCTCTGGGAGTGCCGTTTGAATCTCAGCAGTGTCGACGCTGTCGTTCAACCACGTCTTTGTCCAGATGATGATATCGTGTTTTTGTAACTCGGGAGAGCATGCACGGAGATCGCCCAGCTTGTTTTTTATACTACGGACATTTTGAGCCAGTAGACTAATGCCGCTGGCTTCTGCACCTTGCTGTTCTCTGGGACGAGCTGGTGAACCATGGTGATGAGCGACAGGCCCGGGATTTATTTCTACGTCACCAGATAAAACGAGTCTCGTGATGTTAAACGTGGAGACGCCTTTGGTGTCGTTTCCGATTCTTGTGTGCAGGAATCTGGGTGCTCGCCCGAAGCCATCCCGAGTTCGTAGTCTGGCTGGTGGATGAAATTTTCGAGGAGCTTGGATGACATCCTCATGCGTCATCAATAATAACACCAGAACACCAGCAATTAACATGAATCGCCAGCTCTTCCTCTGCAGCCTGATCTCAATCCGAGGCCTTGATATCCCCATTTGTTGCGATTATTCTTCGGGTCTCGAGTGTCCGGTATGGCTCAGGACGGTACTTAAACCCGTGTCGCCGCGAAGAAATCCGACATGCTGCCTACTATATCACCGCAACCTATGGAGTGTTCCTCCTGGAGACAGGCTTTTAGGCTGAAGATATCCAGTCAGCCACACGGGGAAACGTACCCACACGTTCACGACGACACAGCCGCTCGGTCACACAGACAGACAAACACAGACGAGAACAAACAGTCGGTCAGATGTGTACACAGACAGAAACAATCACTGATTGGGCCAGACGAGTCTGAAGTCTGGGAGACAGCGTTTCTTTGCGGAAAAAAACTCTGCAGATTTCATACGAGAAACTATCCAACAGTATTTCTGTCGACCCCTCTCAACTTACTGACGGCGACAAAACGATCGGAGGCCACAGCCGACAGCCAGGAACGCCAGTAGCAGAGCTGTCAGACAGACTACAGACGTTTGGACAGAATCCCACTATTGTCGTTGAAGGGATTCTTAGCCCAAGCATATGCTTCAAAAAGAAACCCTTATTCAATAACGCTTAGGTTAGGGCTGTCTAAGGGTTACCAAAGTTGGGTTTACGTTATAAATATGTAAACAACTGCTTACAACAAAACAGAAATATTTAAGCCACGATATCATAGGTCCTAAACGGAAACTGCGCCCTCTACTCAAAACAGAAGTGCTCACTAAATATGTGCGAATGAAATGAAGTCAAAAGTCGAGGCTGATGAATAGAAATTCGGTTAGAACTTGTCACTAGGAGATGGGTGATGTGTATGGGTCATTCATGGGTTTTTAAGCTAAAAAGAGTCAAAGGAATTGTCATTTATGAACTGATGTTTATTTGCACCATGTCGGACATGATAGATCGCCACAAAAATACGGGTAGCACCATGAAAATAAGTAGCACTGTGCTCAGACTTCAGTAGATATGTGTCGATTGCATTACAAACTTGGCGAAACAGCTGCAGCATGGTCAAGTTCAGCAGGAGTATGTGTTGCGACATGTTTACTGTGTGATCCTGTAGGCTGTGGCCAGTCAGTCGTATTGATTATAACGTCCGCGACAGAAGTTGAGCTGCAATAATTTGTAGATACATCGAGAATCAGTTCATGCGGGACTCAAAAATCTCGCATTCTTAGGAGTTCGCTGTGTGACAAATTTGTCCGGTGTGGTTTTACTTTTATCTACATCTGTCAGAAGTTATTTGTGGCGTTTTTAATGGTTGTATTTTATTTAATCCATCGAAATCCCCTGTGCAAAATATAGGCCTAAAAGACCTAAATTTATAATTTAAAAATGTTCTCAGGAAACTGAAAGGAAAGTTTAATTCCTGACGAAACGAATCGCAAATTAACTTCAAGGCTAGACTTCACCACCTAAGACGCGCAGTGGAGGAGGTCCTAAAGTACCAACCACCTATTTTTTCAAGGTGATCGGAGAACCATTCGCCGCTGGAAAGCGCTACTCAATCACATTTTAGAGAATTAATGAGCGTGTCGATTGGTGAAGTAATTTTGAAAACCGTTCAATAATTTATTTACTTATATGCTTTCAAAATCAGAGCTATATTTTGAGACCGTCGCAATCGCGCAGTCGCACCAGTTCGCCTGCACTGTAAACCGAGTGGTGAAGTCAAAACGTCATATTGTCAGGCTATATGTCAAGTTCAACCCACTTGAAGGTCAAGGTCTAAGTCAAGGTAACAGGGCAAGGTCATCTAATCCCAGTATTCCGGTCAGATGGCATTATTCAGTATGAAGTATGGTATGCTATGACTTGATAGTAAAGCTACTCAAGGTCAAAGTTCAAAGGTCAATGTGAAAGTTCAAGGCCAAAATATTCAATGCCAAAATTAAAGGTCAAAGTTTAAGGACAAAGGTCAAAGGTCACAGAACAAGGTCAAAGGTCTTTTTAAGCTAAAACCCTCGAATTCTCCCTAAAGGCTGCTATGGTAACAGTTAAATTGAACATTATTGTAAATATTTATGTACGAATATGTTTGTTACATCATAGGTCATTGACTTTGAATGCCCTTGACCTCAAAATCTCAGAGAACATTTGTGGTACCTTCTCTCCATGAACTTTTGCGCTTTTGGTGTATTCCCGGCTACTTTCCGCAAAATCACGGTATTTTCCAATAGGTTCCCCAGCACTCTCCAGATTTGATATTTGCGACTTCGTTTGACCTTGAAGATATTGTGGTAGGTGAGTGAAACTTGGCATAATGTAGGTCACTATCGCTCCCACGCACCCCCCCTCCCCGGACAAATACTTTTCTAACCTATTAGTTTCCGAGATCTTAGAGGGGGGCACTTTAGGACCCCTCTACTGCACACTTTGACGCCATAGGGGAGACCGGGGTTAGTTGCAGCCAGGGGCATGTTGGGCCACTCCATCGCTGTTTCTGAAGAGATTGCGCTGTAATCATAACAGTGCATGCGCGCAACCGCTTTCCGTCTTTCAGCTGGAAACCGTCGTGGTATTTGGTCGGTAGCGGTTTTGAGACCGGGAAACCTGTTTTTTATAGCAAAAGTGAATTTTTCTTTTGTCAAACATTTTGTAATAGTACTGTTGATATTGGAGATAAATATTAGCCGTACTAAATGAGTTGAATGCAGGTATTTACACCTTATTTGGGCCAAAAACTATGAGACTTGATCACTCACTTTTTGCGTCAGCTGCCTCCGAAATGGCGGCGGGGTCTCGGGGTAAGTTGAGCCACCAGGTTGTTAAGGTATATTGAGCCATGATCAATGCGCCCCGGGGGAAAACAAACATGGAATACCTCAATTTCCCCCGGAAACTAATGGGGCACGATGGTGTAGTGGATAGCACGCACACTTTCCATGCGGCTGACACTTGTTCAAGACCGGGTGGCTTCTCTGATCAAAGAGCTAGCTGGCTCCCGAGAAACCTACCAACAGGGAAATAGTTGGCGATGCTATTTGGTCCTGACAGTTGTCTCCTAAAATGTCTGCTATCGGGTCGACTCATTGGCGAAGGCGGAAAGGCATTTACCACCAGCTTCTTATTTTCCCGATTGTTTTCAAAACACTTTAGCGATTTAATGTCCCATTACCTGCCCCTTGACCTGCTGCTAGGCCGACCAATTATGGAGAAGAGCTTCAAGCGCAGGGCTTGGGCCCCCATCTTTCATTAACCCGCGCCCCACCGGGGGTCCGGCGCCACCCTCGCCCCAACGGGGGGCCATCGATGTCCCCCCTCTAACTCCAAATATATGGGGGTTAGCGCAAATCTGCAAAGTGTATTAGAAAGCTCACGTGAATTCAATACGAAATTATTTGAATGTTTAAGCGCTCAGGTCAATGGTTTGACCTCCAGAGGTCAAGCTAGGTCACGATAGGCAATTCTCACTAAAATATGCAGTGCTTAAAAAAACTGGGCATAACTCTGGTGCCATTAGAGCTATTGAGGTCTGGTAAAGTACGTTTGTTGGGAAGATGCCAGACTTTTTCTGCTATGTGAAACGTAATGACCTCCCACCAGTGGTTTGACCTTCAGAGGTCACCTCATGACCTAATATGACCTGAGATCACGAGAGGTCAGAAAGTGACCTTGCCGTATATGAATTGAAAGCCCGTGACGAGACATACACGATGATGTTTGATTCAGTGATCTAGCTTAATTAGGTAAAGTTATTGCCAAAATACTGCATTTGACCCCTGGTGGCCTTAAATGAGCTCGGAGAGGTCAAGGGAAAATATGGCCCCTGGGATCCGTGAAAGGGTGTCCAAGAACGCTTTTCTGAGCAGCTGAACATTTGCAATAGCTTTTGTGACTTTTAGATAATAAGACAGCTTTTCCCGTGCTTTTTCAATGGAAGAGGTCATCTCGTGACCTGACCTCAGGTCACGAAATCGAAAAAATCCCGGATATACACCTTGTAGACCCTGGAGGGGTCATGAAGTGTAGGAAGTTTCAAATCGTTAAGCGGTTCAACGTACCCCGGAGCGCGGCTCAACTTACCCCGACACGGGGCGAGTTGAGCCATTTGACTTTGACCTATTCATGATCAAATATCTCACACGGCGACAACATTCAAGCATTGTTACACGCATCACTTGAAAGCCAAAAGAATAGGCTTCCCAGCAATGGCAGAGCGAAGTCTAAACCTTTAGCAATCTTTGACATATGCGACCAAACAAAAATCATGTTCAACTAGCCCCGGTCTCCCCTACCCCACTCCACTGCGCGTATGATCGACAGACTTGTAAAATCTAAAGCAAAAATTTCAATGCGACTACTGCATAGAACAGACATAAGTCATAAAATCCCAAATAATGTCATAAGATTGCTCTGGCAAACTTCCCCTTGGGCGAACACCACGCTGTTCCACGCCTCACGCTTCTCGCTTCCCGCCGAGAAGCCATCATCATCGAAGCGAGTTGGTGCTTCCCCGGCATCGCCGCGGGGGAGGGGTGGCCACCAACAATGGCTGATGGTGGCAGCTGCTATGCGAGGAAATAGTGGCGCGTACTGGGGCTTGTTCAGCGCTGCTGTTGATGACAGAATCCAGACAGCGAGTAATCAGGAAATCGACAGGGAAGAAACGGCCACGGCAGAACTATGCTCTGCCCAAAAACAGAGCAAGCATCGTAATTGATGTATTATGATCCACACGAGAAATCTGCTCTCCAATTTTTTCGCCCTAGCATATTCCACCACCTCGTTGCCATAGGTGGCGGAATGGGGGACCGCCCCCTTGAGAGAACCAGTGGAATAACAGAAATATGACGAGACGCAGCACGGTGGTTGAGGGGTCTACCTCACACCCCATCATTTTCCCATCCTCACTGATATTTTTACCCAGGGTCATACCGGGTCAAGTCACCAGACAAGGTCAACCAAGGTCACCTCACTTCAAAGTTTGAACTCTACCATGGCTACATTTCTCAGCCGATCAATTTGAAACTTTCTATACTTCGTGACCTCTTCTTGGTCTAAAAAATGTATACCTGATGTTTTTAGCCTTGGTGACCTGAGGTCAGTTCACGGGGTGACCTCTCCATAGAAAAAGCATGAGGAAAAGTTGTCTTATGATCTAAAACTCACAAAAATGATTGCAACCCCTCAGATTGCTCAGAAAAGCGTTCTTGGGCACCCTTTCACGGATTCCAGGGGCGATATGTTTCCTTTGACTTGTCTTAGATCATCACAGGTCACCAGGGTCAAAAACAGTATTTTGACGATAACTTTTGGTCTAATCAAGCTAGAGTGCTGAATCAAAGTTATCGTGTATATCTCGTCACTGACTTTCGTTTGATATACGGCAAGATCACATTCTGACCTTTATTGACCTCAGGTCATATTAGGTCCTGAGGTGACCTCTGGAGGTCAAACCACCTACGAGAGGTCATTATGTTTTACATAGTGGAGAAAGCCCGGACATTTTCCTCTCAAATGCTTTTGCCGGATCTCAATAGCTTTAATGGCTTGAGAGCTATGCCCAGGCTTCTTAACCATTGCATATTTTGGTGAAAATGTCCCATCGTGACCTAACTTGAACTATGAAGGTCACACCATTGTCCTGAACGCTTAAAAATGTGAAGTAAAAGCTTACTGAATTAACACGAGCTTTCTAATTCTCTTCACAGATTTACGCTAACTCCCATATTTTCAGAGTTAGAGGGAGGGGTCATTAATTCCCCCGATGGATGGAAGGTGGCGCCGGACCCCCGGTGGGGTGCGGATTAAATGGTGTCCAGACTGGGCGCGTAGTGGAGACGAACTCTGACTGAATTCCGCCGTGAAAACGTTTGCTAAGTTTTGGAACGAGGGAGATATGAAATCATGGATATGTAACACGCTCTACAAGACTTAAGGTAAAGTCGTGCACGAGTAACTTAGTTGTATGGGCAAAGTTACATATTTCATGAATAAACTATGTCTTAAATTCCAATATAGCTTAATATAGCTAGAAGGGCTAGCATAGACCATCACTGCCTGTGGAGTCCGATCGGACCTCTTCTGCCTTTTCTTGCGAATGATTCAAATGAGAGGCACGTCGCTGTGCAGATTTCTAGAGTGATTAATTTAACAACTTATGACCGAAAATCGATATCAGGTCACGTGAGGTCAACGAGATACAATATCATTTAGAGGGCCATGTAAGATGACTCTGTTCTTCTAATACAAGGCTGAAAAACCAGGTTTTCTCGAAACTCAGCTTCTAGAACAGCTAGATACATTTTCTAAACATCATTCAAAAATCTCTTGAAACGAAAAATCTTCCCCCTGTCAACCATTTTTGGGTCAGGTCAATAACAAGGTCACCGGAGGTCACCAAAGACCATAGTGTTCTAAATTGTTTGTGTGTATAAGTTTTGAACGAAACCAGATACAGTCCTAAATGTGGTATCATGGTAATGTGCGTGACCCCAGGATTCGACTGATATGCAGCATGACCTGGGAATAGTATTATATGACATTGACCTAAGGTCAAGAGCGTGACGCATATAATTGGAATCCTTGGGTGATGACAAACACATTGGTATCTTTTGTTTTGTTCTAAGTCTTATAGTTCCCGATTTATAAGACATTTTCTAGATGGGTTTAAATTTGACCCATTTTTGCCCACTGTGACGTCACAGGTCAACATACATGGTTGAAATTCGGCGCCAGAGTAGAGAAGAAGACGGCAAGGCACTTACGGGACATTTTAAATTTTTCCTGTATCACTTTCGGTTCACTAGATCATAAGGGTGGGTGGAGGAAGGGGGGGCGATGGGACCCCACGACGGCTGCGCTGGGTTAATCAATTATCAAAAATAAATCAAAAGTCAAATGCGTGCTTGCAAGAGTACGCATTTGCATAAAATACGAAGGTTGGCAAGGGCACACAAATGAGGAGGCTGGAGTATGCACTCACACTCATATGTGGATTATGTTGGCAGGCCCTAGGCTGTGTCACTAAGTTATTTTTTACAGAAAGAGATTGCACTACAAAAATATGTCCAGTGGCAGCAACGCTGGCTGCAGAACGATGGGATCACGCTCTAGAGACTGCCGTTGGGACACACCCACGCTACGCACGCATTTCTTTTGGCTCAGCAAAAGTGACCGCGTTGTGCTGGTTATAGACTCATCGCGAAACATGTCCCGGTGGAATGTCCGGACTTGGCAGAGAGAGGACTCGTTATCTGCGGGGATATCCCACACTGGATTCGTTCCTGGGGGAACATTCGTCTATGGAGATCACCCCCATAATGTATTATCTGGAGAGTGGTGACTTTAATGTCTTCTCTCTTTCGTAACCGCTTAGGGTTCTTGTATAAAATCTCTTGACTTGCCTTTGAGTATGAGGGTTAGGCCTTATTTAATATTTTACAACCACCTATTATTTCATGTACTCTACTCTTTTCCTTTGTTATTGTAATGGGTGCAACATGACCTCAGAAGTCTGCGCGCCCTAGAACACCAAAGATCCTAATGATGATGATGATGATAATGAAATAAGGAGGCCATTGTCGGCCTGCCCCAGACTGCTTGTGAAAATTCCCCTTTCCATTCACACTGGGGAAAACTTGGAGGTATCAAGCAGCTGGAAGCCACCGGGTTTCGAATTCTTGAAGTGATGTTTTCTTGTCAGCAGAAGGTGGTAAATTACTTGGCCCCTTCACTTTTTGCTGGTAGCGACGCTCATTCATAATATAAGCCCCTTGACCTTTTTGGCATTTTCTTATTCGGTAAATTGGTTTCCAAATTTATATTTTCCGATTGTGAACCAGACAATCTCCTTTTAGCTGTTGATATAATCATGGCTGGTGATCTCTTCTCGATCCAGGGGGTCCTGGGTGGGTTGACGCTGGCACGGCAATACAAGCCCAATACAAAGCCTGTGGGAGACCCAAAATCCAGGGGGTCCTGACCTCCCAACCGCCCCCGACCCCGGGATTTCCACCCAAGAATATAATTGCATCACCAGGAAGCAACAGCTTCAAAAGCTAGACGCTGCATTCATCACAACATTCCCCCAAACATGTTACTATTTTCCATCACTCAGTAAAATGGAAGACATATATAAGCAAGGACCATGAGCTGCCGCAGCGAGGTAGGAGGAGATTAACGCGTCAATAATGTTGCTTCGCTTTTCTCGTTTTATTCCCACTGCCCTAGCAGTCACAGCCTGGAATAGCATGTGCATTGCCATCGTTTAAATCGTTTGCTATCGGTACTGAGAGTGAACACTAGACAGCGCTTGGTGAATGGGAAGCGTAGCTCTAGACCTCCCAGAAATGCTGCTTAGAATTCAAAAGTGGCCTAAGAATCCCCCTTGTTTATCGAAAACAAACCGTGATTAGGTTAAGCTTGCCTTCAATGGGCCTCTCTTGCAGTGATACTGGATTCAACAGATGAGCCTGAGCAGCCCGCACAAAAGAACATATTTTAAGCACACCAGAATTTTTTACAATTTTCTCTCCCCAACTTTCGGACTGGGGGTAGTGCGCCCCCCCCGATCCCACTTTGAGCCGATTCGGTACCTTTTCCGTCAACAAACCAAGCGGTAGACCGAATCATATTTGACCCACGAGCGATGACAACAGTTGCCGCCTTCCCCCCCCCACTTAGAACAAGTTCCTGCGCCTATGGGTATTTACGAAAATTGGTGCATGTACACCTGGTAAGAGACGATCAGTCAGACAACCTTAAATATGTCTGGGCTATAAGCAAGGCCGTACAGAGGAAGGCTGTGCAGAGAAATAAAAATGTTTTTGGGCAGTTTCTGTTATAACGCGTGAATTATCAGATTTGCGACATAGTTATCGGTTTCATTAACTCTTAAAATGGTTGTGTCTATATATGCTTGCCCACTGCCCACTTGTCACTCTACGAACACAAAAATATATGAATTCATATTTGGACCGCTCCTTATTCGCCTAGGTGAAATTTGCTGCCGAATTCTCTTTTTCTCTTCTTTGAACATACTTACTGAAATGCAATTTCAGTCTCACCGGGAGTGCCTTTATCTCTTTATGGTGATTTAAGATGAAGGAAGTCAAACAGACAACTGCATTCTACTTAGTAACTTTTGTTAGGCATTGCCTGTCACTAACAATAGGCGAGTAAGCATTTATCTCTGGATAATGAATATGTGTTCAGTCTTTTAACGTCGGAGTAGGTGAGTTTGGTTAAATTTGCGTCTTAGACCCCGCCATACAGTAGTGGTGACTTCCGACCATTGAACGATCCTCTAGTGCATTCCCCGCTGACAGATGAACTTCATTCAAGGTGCCTCCCTTACGAAAACGTTCCGCCGCCACTGTTCGTTGCTAGAGCTTTCTAAAGAAACACAGGAGGAAAACAGGAAGTCGAACGTTTTCCGTGCCGGGTGACGTAATCGTTTAGAGCTCGTGTGAACTTGAAGACAACGAGGTAGCCCACTTACCGAGCCGGGAGATTTTGTACACGTTGACCGTGTTGATCACGGACATGACGTAATCGAGCCTGAAGCCCAGCTCGGTGTTGAGGTTTTGCTCGTTGACGGCGTCAACCAGAGCTGCTTGAAGCTCATCAGTTCCGGTATCGACGATCACGCCTGAAGCCAAACACAAAGATTGCCAGTCACGTGTTTGGCCGCTGATTGGACCATCGCGAGGCGCCGCACGTGATAGAGTTTGATCAAGGGCTCGGGATCGTTTGATGACGACTTCCATTCAAATGATACAGTGATACAGTGGGAGATGACCTCTTGCATGCATGGAAGCTATCACAATAAATACAAGGGCACATTAATATGAGCAAGCAGGAGTTCGGGTGAGTTGAATAGCAGGACATAGTCGGATGAGCAAACAGGAGAATCATTAAAATGAGGCTTGCTTAAAAACATACACTTTGACCTTGGTCTCTTATTTGCTAGGTAGATGCTATAGAATAAATCCATAACTATTCACGATTGTTATCGAAGACCATGGGACATTCAGCACAAGCAATTAAGCTGAGAGGATCAACAATATATTTGACAGATCTACGCTGATTTACATTGAGAGAGAGAAAGAGGAGGAGGAGGAGGAGGGGGAGGAGGAGGAGGAGGAGGAGGAGGAGGAGGGTGGAGGAAGAAGAGTGGAGAGAGGGCCCACTTGTGTTTCGCATGTTTAGTTCGCGACTACATGTTTTCTGCGCTACGCTATGGCCACACTCGATTGATATTGAATGATTGATTGATTGATATTGATATTGATATTGGATGACATATTCGCGCATATTATAAAACATGCGCTGGATACGCATGTATTCCACGTTGGAAAAAGTCACAGGGCTGGATAAAATTATAGACGAACAGACATGGATGATTAGAATTACTGGATGTCCTGGTAATACTATATTTCAAAAATAAATGGACAACATGGTTGGCCACAGAGGAGTGGAGAAGCATTTTTTCTGACCTAGGTTTTTAGTCAGACTGTTAAAAACACGCTTTAGAAACGTTCCCTGTATGTGCTTCTGACACAGTCTAAGCTCAGGGATGTGCGGCTGCTACGGGACAAATATTCACGCTCTCTTCTGGGGATCCACCTCATATTTGCGAAATGCATTGGATGCGTTCCTCTGACTACTGATGAACATTGTTTTAAATAAATGCAACTGTCGTTTTAAAGGAACAGATCTAGTTGGTTTTAAAGTATTCAGCGTGTGGTCTCCGTTCATTTCAAACCCAGGCCTGTCATGCCTGGCACTATGCAAATTGATATAGCCCATGCATAGATTCATTCATAATTCTGTTTTGACAGTTGACATTGCTGAAAATAGAGCAGTAAAATCAAAATAAAGCAGCTTTTATTAAACAGTAAATGACACGGTGAACTTAAACGTATTCTGATTGATTTTCTTAAGAAGACACATAGTCACAATGCTAAGACTGAAGATTGCATGCTAGGCAGCTTCTTTTTAACAAAATTATTATCAGAATTGTTTCAAAAGGCGTTTTTCCCAGGATTGGTGCCGCTGGGATCGTGAATGGTAGGCACCTGGCTTTCTGGGTAATGGCTAGTGGAACTTGTCTAAAACAGAAAGGCACGAACAAAATCAAGTTAATCGGCACCAATTTCAATCGAGTGATGTTTAATACTACCTCAAAAGGTTTAATGATTTCATGTTTTCATGTCAAATAGTTATATCAACAGCACTTCGTTATTGCAGTTTCCAATGCACTAGGTCTTATTTTTTGTGCATTTTTTCCACTTACAGACCTTACCTAAAGCATACTTAAAACAGCATTAGTGTCCCCAGCATCGGAGGGCAAATCATCAGATGACATCTATTTTTTGTCACCGCGCCTCTGTGCCTTCGGGCGCCAGCAGCAGGCGCTGCAGGTAAAATAAGGTTGGGTTGGCAGCCCTGTGCGGGAGCCCGGACAATAGCTCAAAGACCCGTTCACAGCGTTTCTGCATGCCAAAAATCGCATGTGGGGGCTATTCCAATACATTGTGAAACAGTAGCATGGCTCACAACCGATTTTCCGCTTAGAACGTCCGCTCACATATTTAGTACCAAATTTGTTCACCTGCCACGGCAGTCATACCCTCGGTTCGCCCATCCAATTCCAGACTTGCGAAGCGCTGGTGCGAAAAACTGAACAACAGATGGGGGCGCAGCGGTCATTTCTATTCAATGGCTGAAAGATTATGCATACGCCTGATGGAGACAAAACAGTGTCGGAGTTGGATTTTGAGAAGACATCATTGATATTTATTGTGGAGAGTGTGTGGGAGGGGGTATGTGATGTGTGTTGCGACCATTGGGCGCACTTCTGCCTACGGACTCTCTGTCATGGTCACCCCCTCAGCCGAGGTTTCCCGTCGTGCGAAGCGGCAGTGGTTCATGTGACCTCTGGGTGAGTAAGCCCAAGGTTCGAAGTGACATTAGGATAATTCGAAAGAGCGGCCTGTACGGGCGAAAATGGTTGCGGAAATGCCGTGAACGAGCCCTTAGTCAAAACTTACGATCACGGACAAACCTTGGATCGCGGAGTAGACGCCCCGGTAGGTCACTTGGTAGAGCGTTGGGCTCGTGCCTGCTGCTCAGAAAACCGTGCAGTGGCAGTGCACCGGTGGAAGCTTGGGATCGATTCGCCGGAGACGCTCCACTGCTCAATATTTATCTGACGTAGGTAAAAACATTCCACGATCGCGACCCCAGAATGGCTTCGTATTATATATGAATTCCGCGGTTGATTTTGGGATGTCCCCGATCACGAATTAAAACTCTGCAATGCCCAGCATTGCATCATACTCGTACCAGCAGCATATGCTGCATGGCACGTATCTGCTGATTTGCACAGAGGTCCGCTCTAGTGTAATTTAAGTCTCGTACCACTATGACTTACAGGGTATGTGCCACCTTTATAACGTGATTTTGACTGAGATAGCCAAGTTGTAAAGCATGCCGGAAAACCCAGTACTCTATATATAATTTGTCTTGAAACTAAAATTTCCGTAGAGAAAAGCTAAAAAATAACTGAAATGTAACCTTCATGTACCCTTAGCAGTAGGCCACAGTTGTCATGGCTGTTGGTGTGACGACATATGCTGACGTCACGGTGAGTACCAGCCAATCGAAGCCCTTGAAGCGTACTGAATATGGTAGTGGTTGCCGGATCATGACATCATCCACAGGCAGATATTATATATAGACGTCAGACATATGCTGACGTCACGGTGAGTATCAGCCAATCGAAACCCTTGAAGCGTATTGAATATGGTAGTGGTTGCCAGAGCAAGATATCATCCACAGGCAGATATTTATTTCTTTCCCTAGAGGAGCATTTTAAAAATCAAAATATTGAGCTTACTGTACATTTTTCAGAGAAATGATGTATGCCTCATTGATTGTCGGCTAAAAGTTCCCCTAATTACACTATATTCCAGGATTTTACAAAGGTGCCACATTCCCTTTAAACACAGCAGCAAATATTGCACATCCAACAAACAGAGTATCACCAGAATGCCAGTTTTCCGCGCCCGCGCAGTTTTGCAACAAAGTTCGACATTCATACGCCGAGTGTAATTTGGCGCGTCTGCTGCGGCTCTATGGGGGTGATTAATTGCATTTTGACGAGTTTCGTGTCGCCAAGCCGTAGCGTCTAATCTAGAGCCAGCGGTCTAATTGACTGTCGGCAGCCGGAACCACCAAAGTGGCTGCCTCTCGTCGAGGTGACAGCTCTTGCAGACAGCAACCCTGCTCTTCCTTTTTACGCCTTTGATATTCGACATGTATGAAAACTTTTAAACATCACATGTTGAGTCTCTCTTTCGCTTTCTCTCGTTCTATCCCGTTCGTTCTCTCTCAAACAGGTCCCTCTACTTCACCTCTCTCTCTCTCTCTCTCTCTCTCTCTCTCTCTCTCTCCTCTCTCTCTCCCTCTCCCTTACTCCGTTTGTTTCGCACATAAAAACACATCTTAGAACGCGCAAGCGCAGATTTACATGAGCACTGCTCACCTCGTCGCACACACCATCAACAGACAGACGCAGAAGGCAGGAGTCGTCCCATCAATTAAACCTTACCTGTTACCGACATTTTCTTCTTCTTAATACTTTCGCCAGACAATTAAATGTACTTTCAAGAAATGTGAAGTCATTTATGTACGATACTGTTTACATTGAGAGAAAAGTTTTGCGGTAATACGAAGCTTCTTCTTATGATACTGTCATTCACTTTCAAGGCCTCGTAACAGAAAGGGAATGGTGGGTAAAATAGCTACAGTCCCTTTTTACAATAAGGTGCTGAGATGCTGAGTAGACAAATATTTCTAGCAAAAATGGACAAATAAAAGTGATTCAATGCTAAGCCACAATTGGATCCGAAGGGGGTGACGGGGTAGCCCCAGTTCAGGTCCGCTGAGTCCGCTCCTATCTGCACCGGGCGCCCTTGTCGGGAGCCGAGTGCTCATTAAATTAACACTAAACGTCTTAAAGTGCCAACATTTTTGGGGATATATGCCTTAAGATCGACTTTAGAAGCTAGCCCAGGAAGAGACACCCTGTTTTTCGGCATCTCTACCATTGAATCCGTCCTTCAGCTTCAAGCTGCAGACTGACGTTTGACTATATGAGCGTCCCTCCAGGAAAGTTGACTTTGTCACTTCCTGATAAGACTTTTCTTTAAATAACTTTGCGCAAAGCCCGGCGGATTCCCTGAACAAGGAGCAATCTGGCTCCCCAGAAACACTTTCAACAGGCAATGAGTTTGCGACACCATCTGACCCTGGCAGCTGGTGCGTAGATAAGCTACAACAATTATTATTAATATTTTGGCGTTCCCAACTCCGGGACATTTGTAGGTACTTGCAGCACAAACATACACCCACTATGTACACAGCATAGGTTTTCATTTATCGGCACCCTTGTGGGACAGTCGTGCCCGCACGCTCTCTATCGCAGCCCCACCGTAGCAGACGACGGGGCTATTATGATTTCTCGAGCCCGGCGGAGCAGAGGGCTGCTCCGGTGACACGCGGCGAGGCCGTGCCCTCGGGCGGTGCCACCGGGCCGTCCGGACCGGTTTAAAAGCTGGTCAAGCCTGTGATCCCATTGCTCCCAATAACAAGGGCGCTGGTTGTTCAGCCAAGATTTTGCGTCAAGGCGAGCACTAATCATGGTGTCACATTTTGGGTGAGCGGCGATCGAGGAATAAGCTGCCAGAGGTCACCTTTGATCCAGGAATGTCCTATATGTATTTGAACCGTCTTAACCGTACTTGGGCACGGTGAGGTAGCATAGGAGCAGAGGTAGAAAAATAGGTCAACTCGCCAAAAATGTTGGTGACAAAAATAAATCAAGATGGTGACAAAATAAGCAAGATTGCGAGCACCAGCGTGCGGAGTTGATGCTCAGGCAATTTGTGCTTTATACTTAGAATGACTTAGAGGGTGTGGCAAATTATCCCCTTTTGGTGGCAAACCACAACGTTTTTGGTTACACAAGTTCGGTTTTAAATTCTGTTGGTGACACTTGAACACTTTTTTTGCCTATGCATGGGAGACAACATAGCATTTGCACAGTCAAGGGCACGCACCCCTCATGGATGCTGAAGTTCCTCGAATATGAATGGTGTGCCCTGGTTGTGCATATGCACTTCGGCCTGAATTGCCCCACACCACTCGATCTTGATGCAACTCAACCACATTGTTGAAAGTTTGTGTGGGAAAGCTACGGGTAGCCGGCTGCCCCACTGTTCCCACGGTTGCAGCGCCTCTGGTCGCCTAGGCGCCATCTGATCAATAACGGCATCGGACCATCATCATCTCCATTTTGTAAATCCAGGGCTTCAGCGGTATTACGCCGGGGATTGACTTCTGACGACCTCCAGAGGGATGGGAGGGGGAGGGGTAGCTAGATTTTCTTATTGCCCTGGAGACGCGGTCAGTCCTGTATTATTGTGGTAGGCATTGCTGGGTGCCTAACATATCAGCTATGGTGAGCAATGCTAGAAGGAAAATTGAAGGAAAAACATGAAATTATTTGTCTCATCCAGCACTGTTATTTGAGTCGATTTATAATGCAGGATCAGCTAGTGTCATGTATTCTTGGTTTCACTACGTCGTGAGTCTATGACTACGGAAAATGGTAGCTATCAGCACATTAAATTTGCTCTCCAGTTAACTGGTTAGGTCATCACCAGATAAGTTAGTTTCGATGTTTTAGCTTGGACGTTGTTTCTCATTATAGTGTTAGCAAAGGTAAAATCAGAAAATCTATAAGTCGCCATCCCAGTGGCGTAGCCAAGGGGGCTTTTGGGGTCCGCACACACCCGTGGGTCAATCTTAGGCACTGCAAAGGATTCTTTGATCAGGGCCTTTCCGAGAGTCAGTCTCAGCGGTTCCCCCAGTTTTAGCCTAAGGGGGCCCCGAGATTCAGTCTCAGAGGGCCTCCCCAGAATTAGTCTTAAGGGTGCCGCCGAGTTTTGATCTCAGGCCTCCCCCACCCCAGAGGTAACTTCGGGAGTCCCCAAGAGTTACTCTTATGGGCCCCTGAGAGTCAGTCTTAAAGTCTCCCTGGGTGTCATTCTCAGGAGCCCACCATACTTAACCTTGGGGGCCCCTGATTGTTTATCTAGGTCCTCGAGAGCTATTCTCAGGGGATCTTCGGGCATCAATATCAGGAGTGTCTCCGAGTGTTGGTCTCAGAGGCCAACCCAGAGTCAGTTTCAGAGGGACTGACCCTCGGGAGAGGGACCTGAGGGCCGAGGGCGGAGGAGGGGCACCAGACGGATTAATTCCAAGACTGAGTCTCAAGGGCCTCATGAGAGTAACTATCGGGTCTCCCGAGATTAGCTCTAGGTATGGGCGTCGAAAGCAGGTGGGGGGTTTAGTGGGGGACACGTACCCCTATCTGCGAATCGGGGTGACGTGCCCCCAAAATTTTGGACGACGAATTAATTGTTTGCATTCCCTCCCTGCTCTACCCGTTACCTGCGTGAATCTATGTACTTACATGAATTTGTTGGTCAAGTGTAACGTCGTTGCCTCCCACCCCTCCCCCGACCATCCCCTGTCTGGGGTTCTTCATCCCTCTCAAGTAAAAATTCCGTGGTGACGCTCCTGCCTCTGGAATGGGGGCCCTCACCCCCCGGGGAGGCGAGTCGGGTGGGGGCTGAGGCCAAAACTTGGCGGCACCTCTGATACTACCATTGACTTCCATGGAGCCTCCGAACAGTAGCGTTCATGCATAAATGCGCAGAAAGGGGATTTACCGAGGCAGAGGGAGGTAGGTAACCCCCCCCTCCATCCCCTTGACCAAATATTCGACGCCCTCATCATGTGCCCCAGCGAGGCCCCCGATACCAACATTTTGGCCCCCTGAGACCAACACTTGGGTCACCCCGAGAACATTTCTTGGAACCTACTGAGACCAACTCTTTGCCCCCCCCAAAGCTAATGCTTGAGGGCATGTATGAGACAAACTGTTGGGGTTCCTAAGAAACCTACTTGGGGAAACCCGAGACTAACTGTTAGGAGATCCCTAGACTAACTCCTGAAGTCCCCCAGATCAACTCCGAGGGGCCCCCGAGACCAACTGTTGGGACCACCAAGACCAACACTCGAGTGGCGTTTGGGTTTCTCAAATCAAATTTCTGAGCGTCCAGCATACATCACTGGGGCCCCTGCGAGGACACTTTCCAAGTCCGCTACTCCGCTACTCGCGGACTCTCCAAATGGTAGTGGAGTAGCGGTAGCGGTTTCTATAACCAAAAAGTAGCGGAGTAGCGGGTAGCGATTAAAAATAATTCTAAAAGTGTTACAGCCACCGTTAGCCTGTTAAGGGGACCCCACTCCCCGAAAATAGGGAGAAGACATGGAAATGTTTTTCTGCACCAGGAAAACAGCAGTATATTAAAGAAATATGTTGCGTGTGATTTTGTTTACCTACATTACAAGAAAACTGATATTTTCGAATCTAATTTGCAGATAAGCAGAAATTTCCTTGAAACCTGCTAAAAACAACAATAAAAATAAATATTTTGGGTAGCGCTTTAGTAGATTTTTATAATAAAAGTAGCGGTAGCCGAGTACCGAAGTAGCGGGTAGCGGTTTTGTAATTTTTGAAAAGTAGCGCTAGAAACAGTAGCAGTTTCAACTAGCCAGGGGTCGGGGAAGTAGCCGTAGTGGTCTTAAAATTTGGTAGCGGCGCCCATCTCTGATGCTTAATCTCACACGGTGTTCTTGTTTGCAAATCGTTTCTCTCTCCCCCCACCCTCTCTCTCTCTCTCTCTCTCTCTCTCTCTCTCTCTCTCTCCTCCCTCTCTCTCTTTCTCTCTCGATAGTCATTGCACTATATTAAGCCCATCAGGACGCCATGCCCCTCCCTCATGCATTGCCGGTCCCCATGCCATCACAGTAGATAATCTGCTGCTGTTGGTGCTTCCACATAGGGCAAGTACATCCAGACAGAGGCGGATCCAGGGCCAATGGGGGAAGGTACCCCCGATCGACTCATCCGGTGGCCCCACACCGCACCTTGGCGCCCCTGTAGCCGCCCCAGCGCCACCTGAAACACCGCTTCGTATCGCCCCTAAGATGCAAGCATTGGCACCCCAACAATGACACCTGGTACCTTTCTGATAGGTCCCAACTTAACATGCGCCCCTACCTCGAATAGCGTCCACTCCAGACCCGGATATTGCCCCTCTCGTAGGAAATTCTGTATAAGCCTCTTGACATAGCCAGTGACGAAGGAATATTTTTGGAGAGTTATTCCTTTACGTTGTGCACTTTCAGTATGCGTTCCAATTATCGTGTAGTGACAATCGCGGGCCGCACACCTCTATCTCCGACACTGCAATAATGCTAAAAAAATTGGGCTCATCGGCGGACCAACTGCGAGGGTCATATGGCGTCGCCAACTGTTTTCCTGTTGAAGGGGTTTCTCGGGACTCAGACTACTGTTTGCTCAGGGAGTCCGCCAGGCGTACAACCCGGGTCTCCCCCGTAAAAAGCGAGCGTGCTAACCACTACCCCACCGAGCAGCCTCCGAGCACCACAAGTTCCGGTAACCGGACTTCTTCCATCCTGGATCTAGCTTTAGGTCCGGGTCATAACCTCTCCATTGGAAATCCATAGGCAAAGCAGGAATGGGCAGAAAATGGCTCTATTCCTGGAGATCCGCCTATATTTTAACCTTTATTCTCAAAACTGTAGCATTTTAGGTCAGGCTCCAAGCTCCTGTTGCAAGTTTGAACCCGTAACCTCCGAAAGGTCATCCGTGACTACTTAGGCACATTTTCAAATTTTTGTTGATATATTCGCAAGCAATGCTGATAAAGCTTTTATTTATGCGCTATGATGTTGGTATGTTCATTATGAGTATATTTATATGCATATTGACTGCATCATGTCAGATCGATGCCTTGACCTAATCTTAGGTCAGGTCAATTTACATCCTGAACTATGTATGATCATAACATACATCATTCGATTTGCCGTAACGAGAGGAGTAGAATGAGGCCTTAAAATCGACTCTACTTTAACTCATTCAGATGCTTCAGCTAAAAAACCTTAGCTAATCTATCCCACTCTTTGGCCTGTCATGGCCTCAATATTGACCTGAGCCAAAAACTGATCAATACTGTTGCTCCATTATTTCTTATGAGATACCTACCACCGTTTGCGTTTTTTCGCCATTCCTTATACGCGCCGCGGATCTAAGGGGGTTTTCGAAACCACCCGCCCCCTCCCCAACATGGTGTGAAAGTGGATGGTAGGCCAATGGGGCAATGTGTTAATAATTAGGATCGTGTTTCTCTACATTGGCGTGGCTTGAGTAACTCCCGAGATCGTTGGTGTGAAGGATACAAATACTCATGAGAGACCTTGTTGATAACTCATCTTTAATAAACCCAAATATGTTTGTCGGGCATTTTATTTCTGCATGTATCCACACCCCGCGCCGATGACGCTCCCGGGCATTCTGCCACTGCATTTTGGCTGCACTTCTGAAGGATGGCAGATGTCCCAAATGCTTTCATGCCACACCGTACGGCGTTGCAAGCCACCACACCATGAAATATGCATGCTTCTCGGCGAGGCAAATGCCAAACTTTGCATCACAACCACTATCCGGTAGCTAGCTTGATGAGAGTTTCTGCCGGTACCGCCACATATCAAGCTATGGCATGTGCGTCGTATGCACTAGGCGGGCGTACTCCGCAACTTTCTTATATTAAATCTATTTCTTTTATACCTTATTTTGAACATGGCAATCGTTCACTGTACCACACATTAAGTGCAAATTCAAAATCCAGGATGACATCACTCAAAATATAAAACACTGGTTATTTATTGCTGCTATACTGACCCCACCTACACATGAAAAAGGAACACCTAATAAACTCCCTTTGAAGTCTTTGGAAAAAATTATTTAGGCTATATGGCCCAAAATCAGTTTCAACCTTCACACAAGCCATACCTTCTGTTCGCCTCATGTTCCAAAAACATTTTGCCCTGTCGCTCCAAAAATGTCTTAACTTATTTTTGGTGGGCACGGTTTTTTGTGTACAAATATATAAATATATATATATAAATATATATATATATATATATATATATATATATATATTTAAGCATATTCCATTGAAGATTGTTGCGTTCTTTGCTTTTACCAGTTTCTTTTGAAGTCTTAGTATTTTGTTGATCGTTGATTTAATATTGGACGGAATTGAGTTGATGAGCTCACCAAAGTTCATAAAGTCACAATAAATCGACGTTTCGAATCTATTAGTTGATTCATTATTCAAGATAACATGTAAAAAACTGTCGCCGGTCGATTGAGTTCCAAGATAAATAAATCGCATTTGGAAAACATTGAGCACATTGCGAGGCGTGTGACTGGCAGAATTAACACTTACAGTACGAAGATTCATTTTGCTATTGATACGTTAAACACTATCATTATTACATATACCAGTTAGCAATCATTTTGCACACATCATTCAATACAGTTCCCTAACTAAATGAAACAGATACAAGTTTAGGAGTCAATTTGACATCATCAACAATACAACCTGCCTAATTCCCCCATAGTGCCATGGATGTGTGTGTGCTGATCTGTGCATTGATGGATAGTTTATGTCTGTGGATGTAAAGTGCTTCTTTAATGAAGAGTCTGTATGGATCGTTGTGAGTGTCAATGATGAATGTGTTTTCTGCTAGCATTTTGTGTGTGGCTTGTGTGTTGTGTGTGTTGGCCATGTGATCCTTGGGTCCCCCTTCTTTGGCGTGTATGGTGAGGCGTCGTGAAAGGGTGGTGGTGGTGGCACCAATGTAGCAAGTGTTACGAGGCCTGCAATCCTCGTGTGGGCATACGAATTGGTATACTACATTGGTGCGGTTCAGTGTCTTTGTTTTGATCGGATTGTTTCGCATAATGAAGTGTTTAGATTTGCTGTTTTGGTAGTATATGTGGACTTTCACTTCCTTGTCCTTAGGCTTAACGTTCTTTTTTATGATGTCCTTTAAGATCTTTTCATCAGTTTTATGCTCTGTGTTCATGAAGTTTCGATAGAACAAATCATGATTTGTTTTTTGTTCGGATGTTTTTTCTCCCTTATCCATATCAAGTTGTTTACGAATTTCTTGATCAATCTCAGTGTTGGTATAACCATTGTTAACCAGCAGCTGTTTAAGTCTACAAAATTCCTGGTGTAGCAGTTCATAAGTGGAGCTGGTTTTTATAGCCCGTCGGATGAAGGCTCTCAAAGCGTTTTTCTTGTATCTAGCTGGGCACTCACTTTTAGCGTTAAGTGTATGACCGATGTTAGTTGGTTTTCTATAGACACTTGTAACATATGAGTTGGGGGTAGCCTCGATGAGTATGTCTAAAAAAGGCAGGCAGTTGTGGCTGTTTTTTTTCGTAGGTAAACTTAAGTACCGAGTTTTGTTCTAGTGCCTTAATAATAGTTTCGAGGTGTTGTTGGTTCCGTACTTCTAAGCACATGTCATCAACATATCGGTAGAGCATTGACGGGCATATCTCAGGATCTGAGAACACAACGTTTTCCAGGTGGGCCATGTAAAAGTTTGCAAGGAGTGGTCCGAGCGGTGAGCCCATGGCCACCCCATCTTTTGTTGGTACAGGGATCCATCTGGACCTCGAAAAGGCGAGTCTGTGGTACATGCGAGAAGCAGTTTTTCCAGAATTGAGGGCGAGAGTGCCAGTGGTTTGAGTCCGTTGCTTTGTCTATTGTAAACTTCATGTTTTATTATATCTATGGTTTCTCTTACTGGTACGTTCGTAAATAGGCTCTCGACATCAATCGAGACAAGTTCGCCCTGCGGTTTTTTTGTTCTTATCAGGTCTAAAAACTCTGCAGATGAGTTTACGATGAACTTGGATGGTAAGAATGGTTTAAGTAGGTTGTTAAGTCTTTTGGCTAGCTTGTATGTGGATGTGCAGACTTGCGATATAATGGGTCGTAAAGGGTTTCCAGTCTTATGTGTTTTAACAGTCCCGTATAAGTAACCAGGCGAGTATTCCCCCTCGATTCTAGCAAAATGAACGTCACCTTTTACTGCATTTGCACTTGCTATTATCCGATTGACTCTTGCCTTATGCTCCTTGGTGGGGTCGCGCCTAATCTTCTGAAATTTTGCACTGTCTGAGAGGAGACTATTTAACTTTGCTGTGTAATCTTCTTTGTCTAAAATAACAAATATTGAAGACTTATCGGCTCTCCGAACTATGATACGATCGTGTTCTCGTAGTTGTTTAGCCGCTTCGCGTAGCTCCTTCGTCAATATTTTACTTTCTGAAGATCCTCTTAGTTTACATCCTTCTCCAATAAGTTCTCCTTTGAGGTTGGGATTTACTGTCACTTTGTTCTCGTTTTCTAGTTTTAGGATGTCCTGATAAAGTAATTCAAGTTCTGTTTGCTTGTTTATAACGTTCCGTTTGGACTGAACGTGACAGTTTAAACCTAAATTGAGAAGCGTATGCTGTGCCTCGGTAAGTTCAACTGAAGACAGGTTCAAGTAGCCTTTCTTTTGTTCAGGTATGTTAAAGCTTCCACCGTAAATCCTTGATAGCTTATTTGCTATTTTTATCTTACACGCGTGATGGAAGTTTTCAGCCTTTCGTCAAGACTAGTCAATATACGATCCTTTACATCATCGTCAATGTCGCTTTCTTTTACAGTATTAATGAGCTCAGGTAACTTACTTTTCAGCTGCTTCACAATTTTCTGCTTCTTTTCAAGTTGGTGTTTTACAAGGTTCCGACGAAACTCTTCAGTGAACGCCTGCTTCTTCACCCGTCGGTCGTGTAGCTTTAAATCTGTATATCTGGGCAAAATATTTTCATTTAAGCATATTCCATTGAAGATTGTTGCGTTCTTTGCTTTTACCAGTTTCTTTTGAAGTCTTAGTATTTTGTTGATCGTTAATTTAATATTGGATGGAATTGAGTTGATGAGCTCACCAAAGTTCATAAAGTCACAATAAATCGACGTTTCGAATCTATTAGTTGATTCATTATTCAAGATAACATGTAAAAAAACTGTCGCCGGTCGATTGAGTTCCAAGATAAATAAATCGCATTTGGAAAACATTGAGCACATTGCGAGGCGTGTGACTGGCAGAATTAACACTTACAGTACGAAGATTCATTTTGCTATTGTTACGTTAAACACTATCATTATTACATATACCAGTTAGCAATCATTTTGCACACATCATTCAATACAGTTCCCTAACTAAATGAAACAGATACAAGTTTAGGAGTCAATCGATAATCGACCGGCGACAGTTTTTTTACATGTTATCTTGAATAATGAATCAACTAATAGATTCGAAACGTCGATTTATTGTGACTTTATGAACTTTGGTGAGCTCATCAACTCAATTCCGTCCAATATTAAATTAACGATCAACAAAATACTAAGACTTCAAAAGAAACTGGTAAAAGCAAAGAACGCAACAATCTTCAATGGAATATGCTTAAATGAAAATATTTTGCCCAGATATACAGATTTAAAGCTACACGACCGACGGGTGAAGAAGCAGGCGTTCACTGAAGAGTTTCGTCGGAACCTTGTAAAACACCAACTTGAAAAGAAGCAGAAAATTGTGAAGCAGCTGAAAAGTAAGTTACCTGAGCTCATTAATACTGTAAAAGAAAGCGACATTGACGATGATGTAAAGGATCGTATATTGACTAGTCTTGACGAAAAGGCTGAAAACTTCCATCACGCGTGTAAGATAAAAATAGCAAATAAGCTATCAAGGATTTACGGTGGAAGCTTTAGCATACCTGAACAAAAGAAAGGCTACTTGAACCTGTCTTCAGTTGAACTTACCGAGGCACAGCATACGCTTCTCAATTTAGGTTTAAACTGTCACGTTCAGTCCAAACGGAACGTTATAAACAAGCAAACAGAACTTGAATTACTTTATCAGGACATCCTAAAACTAGAAAACGAGAACAAAGTGACAGTAAATCCCAACCTCAAAGGGGAACTTATTGGAGAAGGATGTAAACTAAGAGGATCTTCAGAAAGTAAAATATTGACGAAGGAGCTACGCGAAGCGGCTAAACAACTACGAGAACACGATCGTATCATAGTTCGGAGAGCCGACAAGTCTTCAATATTTGTTATTTTAGACAAAGAAGATTACACAGCAAAGTTAAATAGTCTCCTCTCAGACAGTGCAAAATTTCAGAAGATTAGGCGCGACCCCACCAAGGAGCATAAGGCAAGAGTCAATCGGATAATAGCAAGTGCAAATGCAGTAAAAGGTGACGTTCATTTTGCTAGAATCGAGGGGGAATACTCGCCTGGTTACTTATACGGGACTGTTAAAACACATAAGACTGGAAACCCTTTACGACCCATTATATCGCAAGTCTGCACATCCACATACAAGCTAGCCAAAAGACTTAACAACCTACTTAAACCATTCTTACCATCCAAGTTCATCGTAAACTCATCTGCAGAGTTTTTAGACCTGATAAGAACAAAAAAACCGCAGGGCGAACTTGTCTCGATTGATGTCGAGAGCCTATTTACGAACGTACCAGTAAGAGAAACCATAGATATAATAAAACATGAAGTTTACAATAGACAAAGCAACGGACTCAAACCACTGGCACTCTCGCCCTCAATTCTGGAAAAACTGCTTCTCGCATGTACCACAGACTCGCCTTTTCGAGGTCCAGATGGATCCCTGTACCAACAAAAAGATGGGGTGGCCATGGGCTCACCGCTCGGACCACTCCTTGCAAACTTTTACATGGCCCACCTGGAAAACGTTGTGTTCTCAGATCCTGAGATATGCCCGTCAATGCTCTACCGATATGTT